>CAJHQP010011042.1:0-16480 GCA_905132765.1 Moricandia arvensis
CCAACAAGCAGTCCAACTACCCATTCAGAGAGTTGGACCGAGCAATCTGTCCAACTCGACCATTCGACGAATTGGACCAAGAAAGCAGTCCAACTCTCCAGTTCGGCGAGTTGGATGGAGCAAGCAGTCTGACTCGCCCGTTCTGCAAGTTGGACTAAGCAAGCAGTCCAACTCGCCCGTTCGGCGCGTTGGACCAAGGAAGAAATCCAACTCTCCTGTTCGGCGAGTTTAGACCGAGCAAGCAGTCCAAATCACCCGTTCACTGAGCTGGACCAAGCAAGAAGTCCAACTCGCCCGTTTGGCGAGTTGGACCAGACAAGCAATCCAACTCCCCCGCTCGAGAAGTTGGATCAACTCCTCCCTACTCGCCATAAGGCGATATGGACCGGATCTTATGCCTTCCATTGATACTCGACAGATCCTTCCCTTGTTTTCTCTCGATCAGAATTACCGTTGGAGTTTTACGATAAAACCGTGTAGACTCGTTTCCCGTATGAAGTTCACGTTTATCATATAAAACGAAAATGATTAACTTAACACTTAGTTTGTAAATTATACGAGAAGTGTGAACTTCCTGGTTTAAATCGATGTCGTATCAAGAAACATTCTTTCGAATAAATCGTAAAAACGTTCAAGTCAAAAAACGACCCAAAGAGGCCTAAAATGTGGCTAAAAGCCACTTGTGATTTCATACCCCGATTGAGCCCAGTAACGATATGGCTGCAAATCTTTGCTCACAAGAGAAGATAAGTTTCGCAAAATCGAGAGATAAATATCAAGTTTCCGCGGTAATTATGAAGGATCGAGAGAAAAAGGAATATTCCCGAAAAGCGATAAACTCGACCTAGGGGCAAAAAAGAAAGCAACCAACCTAGAAGGCATATATGGGGGGAGCTGAGATACCGTGTTTTCGTTAGCGGGTTTTCAAATGTTTTATTGAGTCAAAAGGACTTGCAAAAAACATCACTAGGGAACTGGCACGTCCACTGCTTAGTACTACGTATGTGAGATCAGGTTTGGGAATTTAGGACCTACCCTTATCTTGTGTTGCAGTTTCTGGTGTTGGTAATCGACATGGTGAAAACGGATCGAGGATGAGGAATGTTGTACGGTTACGAAGAAATGGGCAAGCGTCCGGAGCAGGCCGGTTATGATGGGTCAAGTGAATCAAGCTCATCTAGCGAGTCAGAGTCTGATTCCAACTTTGAAAACGAGAATGTGATCGAGAACACCGAGAGTTCGCATGAGACCGGTTATCCGAGTTTGAGGAAGCTGAGTTAATTGAAGAAACTGAAGAAGAATCTGATCATTTGGAGGGTATGAACTTTTTCCAAGGGATGGAGGCCATTCCGCAAGCATCATCCTATTCATTCTACTTCCAGTATGGCTACGACAATGAGTTGTATGAGGCAATGGAGATAAGTTCATATGATGTGGAGATCATTGACCAAACCACCACCGGAAATCATCGAGATCTCATCAGAAAATATGGTGGTCGTCAACATTGTCGACATCGTTTCCCGAGAGACAAGTCCATGGATCCCAATGCCAGCATGGAGTTCAACATTCTCATTTGGAGGGTCTATCGATTTCAGTTTGAAAATTATTGGACAGACCTCTGACCTATACTAACTATAACATGCCAATATAAATAAACACTCAAGTATGGGGACTACCAACTCCCATACACACACACATAACCGCAAATGAGGTTCAAGCTCATGAACCATCACGTCTAAAGCTCTCCAACCTGCACACACACACACGCTTAGTACACAAAAGACATAAACACACACAGGGAAACCCACCTAGGTCTTCACAAAGCCGCACAACACCTCTAAAAGCAAAACACCTAAGGGTTACACCAAAACCGATCAAAAGAAGCAAAGGGATAAGAGGGAAAGGAAACCTATAAACACAAATCTATAACCTTACCACGTCTCCTAGCACAACACAACAGATCCTAGACTAAGGACCAACACACAGAAAGGCCTCCTACACTCACCTCACTCACTTAGAAAATGTTATCGGTTTTGTTCACTTTCTCTCTCAAGAAAAAAATACAAGATCGACTGAGAGAGAAAGCACAAGGGGGTTCTGAACTTCTAAAATGAATCATAAGGGTCCTATTTATAGCCAAAGATTTTGGTGGGAACACTTGACATGTGTACTTACACTTGTCACCAAAAACCTCTCCAAATGCATGCATGCCAGTAAGTACACTGAATCAACTCCTTCTCGTGCCATCTTCTAAAAGATAAACCACCTTTCCATGCAAGTTAAGTGTACCAATATTCAGCATGAACCTTGATCTCCAACTGTGGTTTCCACCTCATCACCTTTTTGCTCCAAAGTTGCCTTTAATCTCAACACATATGAATCCTATTCCTTAGGCTTGTCTCCCCTGCTCATGTAGACCACAAGGTGTAGTAGAAGAGCCATTGCAAGGTCTTTTTCGTGCCTGTCATGTTTCCATAAGCTTTCTTCCTTCTTAACCAAACCACCAAAATGCCCCATTTTGACTCCTTTAGGTCTTCAATCTTCAAGTCTGCTTCCTTGTGCTCCATCCCAACCCAATACTTCCCTTGGGTCCTAAATGAAGCATAGATGTCGTGGTTTTATGTAGAAAGCCTTAGTTCAGCCCATAGCTTCCATTACCAAATGTAGCCCATTTTGGAAACAAATGGTATCTTCATGTCTTCTTGCTCTCTAGATGTCTTTTGCTCCTGATTTCTTAACCATAAAATACCTTTATTTATTCCAACCATGTCCAGGATTGAAGGAATTTGGTACCCTCCACGTGGCATTCTCTTATTGGTTGACCAAATGGGTTGTATGGACCAATGGGGTTCATTTTCTCTCCTTTGACTTTGGTTGACTTTGACTTCAGAGTTGACCATCTCATAAAATTGAGGAAATGTAGAAAACACTCCTTTTTAACTCCTTTCCCATGTTTGCACAATTCATTTTGGCTTCCATTGTCCCTTATCAAGGTCATTTCGAACATATCGGCCAATATTGGCTTCCTCTGGACCATCTTCACTTTGTCTTGTTCCAACTTCATTCTGACTCAATCAAAAGTCTTATTTTAGCCCATACTGATGATTGAGATCAAGATCCAAGTATGGCTTGATCTGAGTCTGTTGACTTGTGTTGAATTGATACCCTAGCCCAGGGTATTACATTCTCCCCCTCCTTAAATGAATTCGTTCCCGAATTCACAAGGTACTTCTATCTTCTGCTACCACCTTCTGAATTTTTCTTTGGCTTCCCCGATCTGTTCCTTGGGTTTCTGTTGTCGATGTCAGTATCTGCTTCAACCATATTCTTCTTCCTTTTACTACTGATGCCACCATTTGATATAAAACTCTTCTGCCACCATCTGTTTCCATCATAATTTGAGCTTGTTATGTGATCAACTTCACAATTTCTTTGCTCGGAACTTCTATTCCTGTCTCCCCTCCTTGGAAACGACTTCATCCTGATTCATCTGCACCGTATTACTTCCTTGTTTGAGCTTTCATCTTCCACTTCTCTTATCCTCCTCTGGTCTTAGACCTTATTAGGCTTTATCTTCTATTCTCATCACACTCTTTCTCTTGGCTTGACACCGTTTGGGCTTTACTTTTTAGACTTCTTTGGGTTGGTCTTCCACTTGACATCTCTTCTCTAACTCTTCGGGTTTTTGCTCTTCAATAACTTTGAATCCTTGAGGTATAAACATTCCAAATACACCACACACTCTAGGTTTCACGCTTCCATCACTGTCCAGGTTGCTTCTTCACAGGCTCGACCACTAACTGCTATGGCCTTACACACACAAACCCGTACACGGCTGTACCAAAATTATTCTCCCTAAGAACAATCATACCATTGACCTTCCTAAATCTGCACACTACCGGCGACTCTGAACCTGCACACTGACAACTCTGGATACATGGCTGGTCTTCACCATGGTCGCCTTTGGTTCTAGATTTCCGTCATGCACGCACGAGTCTTCCGATGTACACCTTTCAAGGTTCATGTCCTTCTGACACCATAAACACTCACAACACATTCATTTGGCTATAATAAGGGTTGGTTTCCTAAACTCTAGGGTTCACTCTCTCCTAAAAGAAAAAAAGATTCCCTAAAGCGAAGCTTAACTACCCAACTTAGCAAGGTCTATACACTAACAATACTTGCAACCCGGACATAAAGTCCTCACTACCACGTCAAAGAAGGTTGCCCAAGCAACACAACAACAAATAAAACAATAGCTACAACACAAACAAACAGAAGAATCAGCACCCTTTTACCCTAACTCCCATGAGCTTAACGACGAGGGTTCCTAGAATGGCCACGGTTTCTACGGTTCGATCCTACTGTTGCAGATGAGGTTGATCGAGCAGGGCTGGCAGGTGGAACGACGAGATGGGTACGGCTAGGATCACGCTGGTCATTTGAAAATCCGCAACGAAGTGTCCATGAGTTTCACACGAGCTGCAAATCAAATAAGCACTCAAGTGCGGTTGACTCCTAATCCTGGTGCATACCCGAGTTTGATGGTCACTTGGTCCGCACATTGCATTCTTTCCTAGTTGGAATGTCGGCGAAAGTCGTTAACATTTGATGCTGGTCCTTCACTAGTACCTCCTTTTTCCATTTGTCCTCCTAGAGCTCCACTTATTATGGTCATCCCATCCTGAGTATCCTCCATCATCTGAACTTCCCTTCCGGTTTCTTGATGAACTTCCATGTCCACTTCACTTGCTTCAGTTCCGGCTTCCAGATTGGTTGGTGATGACTCCATCGGCATTGGCGAGTAATGGTTTTCGTAGTATGGGTCAGCGGTCTGCCCAATACTTTCCAAACTGAAATTGATAGACCAACCAACTCTCCCGTATGGCGAGTTGGATGGCATGACACAAACAACTCGCACGTATGGCGAGTTGGACAGTCCAACTCGCGAACTGGCTAGTTAGTTGGCACGAGCAATCCAACTCGCTCGTTCGGCAAGTTGGATCAAATCAATCCAGTTTGACCTCGTCCTCGTTAAACTCCCTTTTTTGATACTTGATCGAACTTATCCTTGTTTCGTCTTGATCGGGATTGACATTGGAACTTTACCAAAAAAACTCGTTTTCTCGAGAAAGGATTGGGTCGATCGTATGAGACCATAACGGTTAGCTAAACACCTAGGGTCACACGTCCCATACGAAAGACCCTAACTCTCGGACGACGTCGTCTTAGCAGTGTTATTTTGATAAATTCGTAGAAACGCCTAAGTCCAAAAATGGCCCGACGATGTTCAAAGCTCGACTAAAGGCCCACTCGCGATTTTATCTGAAATCAAGCCCAAACTTTGTGACGGTTATTCATTTAATTTGCAGGAAAGGATAAATGTTAAGTTTGAAGGGATAAATGTCAAGATCGAAGGATAAATATTAAGTTTCCGAAGATAATCATGAAGATTGAGCCAAAAAAGAATATTTATGCGAAGCGATAAATTCGACCAAGGGCATAAGGGGAAAGAGAAACCGCCTCTAGAGGAGTATATAAGGACTTCAAGGGTGATGATGCAGAACACACACGGAAATTTCTACTCAGAGCATTTCATAGCTTAGCACTTAGAGAATTTAGGCAACTTTCCATTTTTATTATTCGTCCTGCGACTCAACTAGGGTTTTGCAGTCTTAGGTTGTTAGGACTAGGGATCTTGCCGACAACTCTCATAGCCTAGGCTCATATCCTGTTGTAAACGCTCATACGCAAATTCGGAATAAGACACTGATTTCCTCTCTTTTCGATTCTTACTTTGTTCTCAATATTTACTTCGTATTCGGACTGATTGGCGTGTGGTTTAGCAGATATCCGGGACCTCTGGGAAACTAGGGATTACCCTGCATTCCTAATTCAACGGAAATCAACAATGCCAATTCTAGTTCCCACAGTTTGGCGCTAAAAGGAGAGGGGGGGGGGGGTTACGGATCAATCTAACTCTCAGCCATCAACGCTCAATCAAAACATGTCAGATCTCGACAAAGGAGCAAACTCGGAGCACTCGCAGAAAACGCCGACAAAATCGGAAATCTACTAGCAAGAATTCCAAAATCTGCGATCTCCGCGATGATCTCATGAAAAAGGTGGCCGAAGTCAGGGCGGGTAAAGTCCCAATCCACAATGCTACTAGCACTGCAACGGAGATCGATCTACTGCTCGAAGAAGCTCGTAAAACACCCTTTACTACTCGTATCACCAAAACTATTCGGATCGTGGCAAGATCAAAGTGATACCATGTGACGGAACTATTGATCCTAAGGCACACCTACAGGCTTTTCAGGTCGCAATGGGTAGAGCCAGATTCAGAGAAAACGAGAGGGACGCTGGTAAATGTCACCTCTTCGTAGAAAAACTTTGCGGAGCAGCGCTAGAATGGTTCTCTTACCTCAGGCAAAACTCCATTGGAAGCTTCCACCAACTCGCCTCAGAATTCCTCAAACAATACTCGATGTTCATAGATCGAGAAACCTTCGACATGGACCTTTGGAGCTTGTCTCAAGGAGAGAACAAAACTCTCCGCGACTTCATAAAACGGTTCAAAACCGTCATGGCTAGAGTCAGCGGGATAAGAGAAAAAGTCGCGATATACACACTTCGAAAACGCTCTAGTTCAAGTCGAAGTTCAAGAAGTGGATAACTTTGGAAAAGCCGCGTACGATCCAAGACGCTCTTCGTAAAGCCACGATTTGGGCTTTATCCTGAAAAACGACAGAACCCCTCAAACGGAGAAACCTCCCCAAGGTGACCCATCGGGAGAGAAGCGCCGAAGAAGGCAGGATGATAAGGGCAACGACAGCAATCTTCTCAGGGTAAACATGATCATCGGCGGATCAAAATTCTGCAGCGACAACGTCTCGGGCATCAATGCTTATCAGCAAAAAGCCGAGACAATCGCGAATTCGACAATCTGGCCGACGATCAATGACACTCCGAAAGAAGTAACCACTTTCAACGAAGAGGAAGCCAGAGGAATCGATCAGCCACACTGCGGCCCACTCGGAATAGATCTCGTGATAAGAGATCTCGAGGTCGCGAGGGTCCTCATAGAAACCGGAAGCACAGTCAATGTCATCTTTCGTGAAACTCTTAGCCGGATCAACATCGAGTTAGGCGAAGTTGTAACATCACCTAAGCCACTGACCGGTCCTCTGATCTATCAAATTACATGTGGCAGCAAAAGAAGTCACCAAGATCGTCGATTTCGTGTTCGTCGTCCACCCCGCCATCTACAACGTCATCATGGGCACGCCTTGGCTAAACGCCATGAAGGCAGTCCCATCAATTTACCACTTAGGCATTAAGTTCCCAACTCACAATGGGATTTCGGTAATTGGGCCTGCCAGAAGAATTCGAGACGCTGCTTCTTGGCCGCAAGCTAAGACAAATCACAAACACTGCAAATTCCAAGCGCCCGGAGGATAGCCCATGCATCAGCCAAAAAGTACTTCGGGCAAGGACGACCCTGAACCGTCGATTCTAGCAACGGCCAGCGAACAACCAGTTCCATTGCCCGACACGCCCATTCTATCAAGAAGACCAGTCCAACAGAAGACTTCGACTCAGCAACTAACGCAGTCAACACAGATACAACGGCTGAGTAAACAGACTCGCCCACACAAAACAGAACTACGAGATGGCTTGATCCTCGAAAAGGGTACGTAGGCAGCTCGTCAAAAGATGAGTTCAGCTATCCCCCTCTCTGAAGGGGGGGGGGAGTGGGTACATATACGAACACTCGTATATTCCCACATTCAGAAAAAAAAATTGAATTTTTTGTACCTGGGATTTTCAAAACTTTCACGACAATAAAGACTTCTTTATAAATTCGTAAATTGTCTATCATCCCGCAAAGAAAACACTATGTTTGTACATCCTTACACGAGCAAATCGATTATCACGCCATCCAAGAAAAGGAAACTCGCGAGAAAAATTGCGAAAATCATTCTACCTCAAACGAATCAACTCTACACGGATTCATATCTCGGGTCGAAATCATTGATTCCCAATCAAAGCACGGAATCCTGGTTCCATACGCTCAAAATGTTATTTATGCAAAGTGAGTTTTCGAAAAAACATGTGAGACGTCGCCTTTAATTTTCGAGGAACACACCCCCAAAACCATTCGCAACTACAAAATCACTCGGCCATTGGCCCCGCCGAGCACCCTAGCCGTCTTAAACAAATGCACCCAGATCCGTTCCTAAGGACAGATCCTCTCACATCCGAATAGGATAAACAACGCACTATAAAAGAAGTCCGAAATTTGGTCAGCACTTTCGAGAGACTTAAACATTGTCCCTGAAGAAAGATGCTCGACTCCGACCAGCAAGTCATATAAGCCGAGAACCTATCGCAGACTTTAAATCGAACAGAGTCAGGTAAATCCAAAGCAGGAAAAATGAATCCGATTAGTCATCAAAAAAGCCTTAAACTGAAAGTAAACCTAGGTCTTGCCGTAACCCAACACACTGGTCTCTTAACGTCTCAAGAATTGATATGAAAAGATACGAGGTCGTAAAAGCAAGTTTCTTCGTCCATATCTAAACGTTCTCGAAACTTCAAAAACTCCTCGACATCTCGCGCAAACAACGAACATGGCGATCGCAAAAAGGAGGAAGTCGAGATGACAAATCGAGTTTTCTTTCTACACTAAACAAATCCCAATATCTAAAAAACAACATTTCATCTTAAACAAGCACTAGGCGAATAAAATTTAGTAAATACATGGATTCAAGGCCACACTCAGCCAGTCCGGTACATACGACAGATTGGCCGACAAACAACAAGACAGAACGTGCAATACTATAAAAAGAGGGTATTCGCCGAATCAATCGCAACCTGCGATTACTCATCAAGAACGAAAACACCCGGTCATCGATCTGCCAAAAGAATAGTCGTTGACATCAAGAGGAGCCATCGGTTTAATTTACCTTGCTATCTTATCGGCATTCCCCACCTGGGCCTCCATTGGTCGGGAAGAAACAGGAATAGGGTCCCATTGTTCCCAAATCCTGTCTTTGTCTGAGGGAATTGCAAAGTCCATATCCCTCTCGTTCATACGCCCGGTCTTCCTCGCATACTTGGCATCAACGAATAACCAGGAGCCTACGTGAGGAATAGTCCGCCCACGGCACCACGACATTCGCGATAGTATCCGAAGTCCCTTATAAACCATTCGTAAGTTCCTCGAATTGATACGAGAAATTTTCCACGACGAATCCTCATGACTTCGGCCATTTCCTCTTCCCTCGCTAATAGCGCGACGAAACTCCAGTCGGCGACGAATCCCTCTTGCCGGTGACGATAACTATCCAACTCATCTCTCAGGCGAGCAATCTCATTGTTGGCTGACTCAGCCTTAAACTGAGCCATACGCGCTTCCTGCCATCTCGCATTAAGTGCTCGTTCATCATAAGGAGGCCATGCCAAGTATCTCAAAGTCAAAAAAGGCCATCCTCAAAACAAAATGACAAGAACTTACCTGTTGACAATCCTCGACGCCTGGGTAAACTCTGGGGTCTCACTAGATCCACCTTCGCCCGGAGGATAGTCAAAACCAAGCGGCTCTTTGGAATCGCATCGACCTCCACTGTCCCCATCTACTTGACTATTTTGGTAGTCTCTCAGTATATTGTCTGAGGAGAACTGCTCCTTAGCCGCTTCATCCTCATAAACAAAGTGTTTGTCTTCGGTCTTTTTTCTCTCGTGCAAACCGTGCATAGAACAAAGCCGTCGCCTCCGATCCTTCCTCAACCGGCAGATCTGGCTGGTATCAAGACGGTGAAGAGCGACAGGATGAAGGACCCTCTTTGGGTTAAACGTTTCCCAAAAACACGGGCGACCATGAAGCAAGTCTCGGATGGTATCCATACCTTCCTGACTCTGAGGGAAAAGATTGGTCTCTGAAAATGAAATGTAAACGAAGATGCCGTTTTCCTCTATGGACGCATCGTTAACACGGACGGAAAAGAAGTGTTTCCGCTATTCATGTTTTAAGCAAAGCGTCGAGGTGTTTGGCATCGAGGGTTATACCAAACTTCGTTAACTCAGCACGAGAATCGCGACAATATGCTGCAAGCCACACGGGCTTATTGACCAATCAAAATCTTTAAAACAATCGAGAAGTCGCGCCATGACCTCAGCAATAGTAAACACAAATGGCATTGCATCAGGAACACCTCGTAAAAGTAAAGTAACATCAGGTGGAAACTCAGCAACCTCTCCTGCCTCCGGAAATGAAACTCGACCAATTCAGGAACTCGGCAATGGCGCCGAATGGAATCCAGCCCATTCGGACAGCTTTGCTGGGGACAACCCTCCACGGGGTTGGCACGAAATGGAGGGTAAGGCCCACGTACCCTTGTCTGGGGGGTTTCACGTTCTCCCCGGCACCCACTACGCTTCAGCTTCTTCAGGATCAACTGAATAGACGAGAATTCCACCTTCGGTAACAGTATCATTGTGCTGCGAGCTGTAACTTTCGGGGGCGAGACGGTCATCACAAGACTTTGAAGAAACCTCTCTCCACGAAGACATAGCTTCCTTTTTACCAAAGGAATGAAAGAAGAAGAAAATCTTCTGATTCTTCAAAAATTTTGTGGAAATATACAAATGAAGAGTTTGTAAAACCACTCCACCATACTTATAGAAGAAATGATTACTTTTTCACCTCTAGGCTTCAGACGTCGGATTCCGCCTAATTCATCAATACTCTTAAAAACGCTCTAAAGAACTTCACTGTTCTGACGAGCTGGGGGCTAATTGTTGGGGTCAAAATCGGTCAGATTGGACAAGGTCAAATCGCCATACGGGCCAGTTGGTCAGCATGGATCGACCAACTCGCCCGTACGGCGAGGTGGATGGCATGACACGGACCAACTCGCCCGTTATGGCGAGTTGGACCAAGGATAACTCGCCGAACAAGCAAGTTATATGGCACGAGCAATCCGACTCACTCTTTTGGAAATTTGGATCAAATCAATCCAGTCTCACCTCGTCCTCGTTAAACTCCCTTTTTTGATACTTAATCGAACTTATCCTAGTTTCGTCTAGATCGGGATGACATTGGAACTTTACCGAAAGAACTCGTTTCTCGAGAAATGATCGGGTCGATCGTATGAGACCATAGCGGTTAACTAAACACCTAGAGTCACACATCCCATACGAAAAACCCTAACTCTCGGACGACATCGTCTTAGCAGTGTTATTTCGATAAAATCATAGAAACGCCTAAGGCAGAAAACGGCCCAACGAGGTCTAAAGCTCGGCTAAAGGCCACTAGCAATTTTATTCGAAATCAAGCCCAAAAATTGTGACGGGTATTATTTTATTTTGCAAGAAAGGATAAATGTTAAGTTTGAAGGGATAAATGTGAAGATCGAAGGATAAATGTTAAGTTTCCGAAGATAATCATGAAGATCGAGGGAAAAAGGAATATTTCCGCGAAGCGATAAATTCGACCAAGGATAGAAGGGGAAAGAGAAAACTGCCTCTAGAGGAGTATATAAGGACTTCAAGGGGTGATGATGCCGAACACACACAAAAATCTCTGCTCAGAGCAAACATAGCTTTGCACTTAGAGAATTTAGGCAACTTTTTCGTTTTTGTTATTCGAGCTGCGACTCAACTAGGGTTTTGCAGTCTTAGGTTGTTATAACTAGGGATCTCGCCGACATCTCTCATAGCCTACGCTCCTATCCTATTGTAAACGCTCATACACAAATTTGGAATAAGACATCTATTTGCTCTCTTTTTCAATTCTTACTTTGTTCTCAATATTTACTTCATATTCTAACTGATTGGCATGTGGTTTAGCAGATATCTGGGACTTCTGGGAAACTAGGGTTTACCATGGCGTTCCTAATTCAATGGAAATCGACAGTTCGAATTCCGGTTACCACAAACACCAGATTCACATGGTCGGAAAAACATCACTCCGGGAATTGAGCTTCTCCTAATCTAACCCAGGCTGAATCGTCATGTAGTGTTCATCCATGGGTGCGACCCACTTCACGTGACGAGCCGTGGAGAGTAGGTAACTCCACCACTGGAGAATTTGGCTTCCCCCAATCTAACCCCATGGCCACATCATCGGAGAATTGGGCTTCTCCCAATCTAACCCCGATATGGCCATGCATTCTAGTCTAGGCACAACACAAAAAAACCAGCATGAGGGAGCTCCGACTTTAACCTCCATGTAACACACACACACTCGCACCATTCTAGACCCGAAGCACAAAATAAGAACCAGCCTGAGGGAGCTCCACCTCTAACCTCCATGCAATGCTTGGTCTAGACTTAGTGCGAGACGACTTCAAAAACAAGACACACCCTAAACAACTACCCGGCATAAGAGAGTCTCACTCAAATCTCTATACAAACCCCAACTACACTACATGCAATGCAACTACTAAAACAATGCAACTACAAAACTAACAATGTATGCAACAAAACTACATACCCGACAGAGAGAGTCTCACTCAAATCCCTTGCGGTTCAACACACTACAATGTCTAGATGATATGGCAATCCTACATGCATGAGTAAAACAGTATCTAGAAAACATAAACAAACACAACTATAACATGCATCAAAAAATAAAACACTCATGTATGGGGACTACCAAATCCCATACACACACAAACCGCAAATATGGTTCAAGCTCATGACCCATCACGGCTTAAACTCTCCAATCTGCACACACACATGGTTAGCACACACAATACACAAACACACTCAGGGAAACCAACCTAGGTCTTCACAAGCCGCACAAAACCTCCATAAGCAAAAAACCTAAGGGTTACACCAAAACCGATCAAAAGAGGCTAAAGGCTAAGAGGGAAAATGGAAGCCTATACACGCAAATCTAAAAACCTTACCACCTCTCCTAGCACAGCACAAAAGATCATATACTAAGGATCAACACACGGAAATGCCTCCTACACTCACCTCACTCACTTAGAAATTTTTATCGGTTTTGGTCACTTTTCTCTCTCAAGAAGAAACCACAAGATCGACTGAAAGAGAAAGCAAAAAGGGGTTCTAGACTTCTAAAATTAATCCTAAGGGTCTTATTTATAGCCAAAGAGGGTGGGAACACTTGCCATGTGTACTTACACTTGTCACCAAAACCTATCCAAATGCATGCATGCAAGTAAGTACACTGAATCAACTCCTTTTCGTGTCCATCTTCTATATATATAAAACAACTTCCGTGCAAGTTAAGTGTACCAAATTCAGAAGAAATTTGATCTCCAAGTGTGGTTTCCACCTCATCAAGTTTTTGCTCCAAAGTGGCCTTTAAGAAACACATATGAATGCTATTCCTTAGGCTTGTATCCCCTGCTCATGTAGACCACAAGGTGTATTAGAAGAGCCAATGCATGGTCGTTTTGTGACTGACATGTTTGCATAAGCTTTCTTCCTTCTTAACCAACCACCAAAATGGCTCATTTTGACTCCTTGGGTCTTCAATCTTTGAAGTCGGCTTTCCATGTGCTCCAGTCCCAATCCAATACTTCCCTTGAGTGGTAAGTGAAGCTTAGATGTCATGGGTTTTATGTAGGAAAGCTTTAGTTCAGCCCATAGCTTCCATTACCAAATGTAGCCTATTTTGGACAAATGGTATCTTCATGTCTTCTTGCTCCCTCGATGTCTTTTTCCCATGATTTCTTCACCATAAAAATACCTTTATTTATTCCCAACCATGTCCAGGATTGAAGGGAATTTGGTACCCTCCACGTGGCATTCTCTTATTGGTTGACCAAATAGGTTGTATGGACCAATGGGGTTCATTTTCTCTCCTTTGACTTTGGTTGACTTTGACTTCAGAGTTGACCATCTCATAAAGTTGAGGAAATGTAGAAAACACTCCTTTTAACTCCTTTCCCATGTTTGCACAACTCAATTTGGCTTCCATTGTCCTAGCTAGGTCATTTCGACCATATCGGCCAAAATTGCCTTCCTCAGGACCATCTTCACTTTGGCTCGTTCCAACTTCATTATGACTTGACCAAAAGTCTTATTTTAAAACCATAATGATGATTGAGATCAAGGCTTACTTGATTTTCATTACTTTGAATTTCAACATGCTCGACCTTGGTCGTTTCGAAGCTTCGGTCATGTCTCCTCGACCAACTCTTGTTTCTACTTGACCAGTCTTCAAAATGCTTCGACTGAACCTCTATTCATGGTTTCTTATAGCTATTCGTCCATGTATGGCTTTATCTGATTCCGTTGACTTTGTGTTGACTTGATACCCTAGACCAGGGGTATTACATTATCCCCTCCTTAAATGAATTTGTCCATGAATTCACAAGGTACTTTTATCATCTGCTACCACTTTCTGAATTTTTGCTTTGGCTTCCCCGATCTGTTCCTTGTGTCTCTGTTGTCGATGTCAATATCTTATTTTACCATCTGCTTCTTCCTTATACTACTGATACCACCAATTTGATATAAAACTCTTCTGCCACCAATCTGCTTCCATCACAATTTGCAGCTGGTTATGTGATCACCTTCACAATTTCTTGCTCGAACTTTTATTCATGTCTCCCGTTTGGAAACGACTTCATCCTGATTCATCAGAACCGTGTTACTTTCTTGTTGAGCTTTCATCTTGCACTCATCTTATCCTCCACTGGTCGTAGACCTGGTTAGCTTCATTTTCTGTTCTCATCACATTCTTTTCTTGCTTGACATCGTTTGAGCTTTACTTCTAGACTTCTTTGGGTTGGTCTTCCACTTGACATATATTCTCTGACTCTTCGGGGTTTTCGCTCTTCAATAACTTTGATTCTTGATGATATAACCATTCAGAATACACCACACACTCTAGCTTCACGCTTCCATCACTGTCCTGATTACTTCTTCACAGGCTCGACCACTGACTGCTCTGTCTTTGTTTAGGAAGGCAATTGTATGATATTCTTGGGGAGAACAATTTTGGTACAAAAGAGACCAAGAAAACAGATAGGGGAAGCCCAAAATCAAAAATTCAGAAAGTGGTAGCAGAAGATAGAAGTATCTTGTGAATTCGGGGACAAATTTATTTAAGGAGGGGAGAATGTCAACACAAGTCAATGGACTCAGATAAAGCCATACTTGGACGAAGATATATTAGAAAACATGAATAGAGGTTCAGTTAAAGAATGTTCAAGTAGAAACAAGAGTTGGTCGAGGAGACAGAACCGAAGCTTCGAAACGACCAAGGTCGAGCATGGTGAAATTTCAAAGTATGAAAATCAAGTAAGCCTTGATCTCAATCATCATTATGGGTTAAAATAAGACTTTTGGTTAAGTCAGAATAAAGTTGGAACGAGCCAAAGTGAAGATGGTCCAGAGAAGGAAGTTTTGGCCAATATGGTCGAAATGACCTAGCTAAGGACAATGGAAGCCAAAATGAGTTGTGCAAACATGGGAAAATTAGTTCAAAAGATTTTTTTATACATTTCCTCAACTTTTGGAGATGGTAATTCATAGGTCAAAATTTAACCAAAGTCAAAGGAGAGGAATGAACTCTATTTGGTCCATACAACCCATCTGGTCAACCAATGGAGCCAAAGTGCTTATGTTTTCACTCGTTTTGTTTTTCATGGGTACATGTTAACTTGATATTTTTATTTTGTTGTATTTTGAGGACTTAGTCGAGTTCCCGACTTTGTAAATTAAATAAAAGTATGTTTGTTTAATAAAAACCCCCGTAGAACGCTGATATATAGTTTTGTCCGAACTAGCACAACTCTCGACCAAGGTACGGGTTGGCAAGCCTTAGGCCGAGAGGGGCTGTATTGTGGTCGGACTGGTCAAGACTTCGAATTTGTTCTGAAGTTTTGACTGGACTGACTGCGGTACTCGCCAAACAGTAACGCTTCCGGGTCGTTCCGGGTTAGTCCAGCCTAGGACGGTTCTGGGGGTGTTCCTGGGGAGAAATTTTTTGGTATAGCTGTGTACGGTTTGTGTGTTGCAAGGCCAGAGCAGTCAGTGGTCGAGCCTGTGAATAAGCAACCGGGACAAGTGATGGAAGCGTGAAAAGCTAGAGAGTGTTGTGGTATTGGAAAAATTTGGAAGGTAGGGTTA
Organism: Moricandia arvensis; assembly: GCA_905132765.1. NCBI lineage: Eukaryota > Viridiplantae > Streptophyta > Magnoliopsida > Brassicales > Brassicaceae > Moricandia > Moricandia arvensis. Next base: position 16,120 of record CAJHQP010011042.1, read on the forward strand.
TACCTCAAGAATCAAAAATTATATTGAAAGGAGCAAAAATTTCGAAGAGTCAGAGAAGAGATGTCAAGTGAAAGACCAAACCAAAAGAATTCTTAAGAAGTAAAGCCCAAATGGTGTTCAAGCAAAAGAAGAAAAAAGAAATGTGATGAAGAATTAGGGGAAAGATGAGGGGGCCTTAAAACCAGGGTCTTTAATTAAACCAGAGTGGAGGATTAAAAAGAGGAAATTGGGGGGGGAAAGGGATGGAAAGGGGTTCCCAAAAAAAAAAAAAAAAAAAAAAAAAAAAAACAAAAAAAGGGGGGGGGAAAAAAAAAAAAAAAAAAAAAAAAAGTAATTAACCCAATTGCTGAGTATCTCTCTT
>CAJHQP010011043.1:0-16477 GCA_905132765.1 Moricandia arvensis
CTATTCCTTATTCGTTTCACACAAAAGTAAGATATTTGGTAGCATGTCGAGATGCTATATAATATTTGAAGACATTAACTGTATTTAGAGAGCCTTAAATGAAGAAAGTAATGTTTGATCATGGAAAGAAAGAATGAAAAAAGAATGTTAAAAGTATAAAGTAGGAGTCTACTGTCCTGAAGCTTGACCTTCCTTTGCAGTCTTGTACATATCATCAATAACATTCTACCAATAAAGAAAACAGATTTTATTACAATATTCAAACAAGCTCAAAACCGTCTAAAATGATTTGAACTCACCTGATAGTATTTGAGCAATTGAGGCCTCTTCTTTTTGTAGGTTGGAGTAAGAAGGTCTCTTTCGATGTCGAAAGCCACCGGTTCCAAATGAACGGCTTTAATGATCTCAAAACCCTTTAACTACAGATCCAGAGTATTAAAATGACAAGATAAGACAATCTTAAATAAAGAAAAAAAAAACCTTTCTCTCTTTGGCTGTCTTAACAAGTTCTCCAAGTATGTATTCTTTTGCTTTTGCGTTTTGACATATAGAGGTGAAGTCTCCATTCACTCCATTCTCCTCGGCCCAGCGTTCAAGAGTTTGCTGAGCCGGGTTAGCGACTGCGACAGGAAGGACTCAAAGCTGTTCCCATACACCCATATCTATATGAAACAATGATATTGATGATGATGATAAAGAACATGTCAGAACATTTATAAATAACTGAGCTAAAGTCTGGACTCACTGAATCAATGGCATCTACTTGACCGTAGACATTTTCTAAATTTTCAACTGCAACGTACTCTCCTTGTGCGAGTTTGAAAATGTTCTTTTTCCGATCAATAATCTTCATGCTTCCATCTGGTTGCCACTCACCAACATCACCTGGTGAGATACACAGAGGAAAACAAAGTTAAAGAAAAACTCACCGGGCTAAAAAGGAAATTCAAGTTTGACAAAACGATCAAAGTGTTACGGTGTTTTGTAATAACCTGTGTGAAACCATCCATCAATAAGGACCTCTTTAGTGAGGTCTTCACGTTTGTGGTATCCAGAAAACAAGTTTTCCCACGTAATGCAGATTTCGCCTCGGGGAATACTTCCAAGAGCATCGTATTCCATGTCAGGGACAGACTCGAGGCGTATATCAAACGTTTGGCACTGGTGGACCACAGTTCCAAGCATGTCAAGTTCATCAGGGAAGGTGACAAAAGTACCAGCACAGCTCTCAGTTAGACCTACACCAAGTAAATAAAATCATAAGAATAAAAGAGATTGTGGATATGAACCAAAAAAGATTACTTCCTTTTAGAACATGTTAGCTAACTGAAACTCATCGTTTGGGTGTAAGGGTTACCATATTCCTTGTAGAACATGACAACATGCCACAACTCTAAGAAATGACTCTATGTGACTAGCAAGAGGAGCTGCTCCAGATAGAATAATCCTCACATTGCCTCCAAGTCCTTGTTTAACCTTGTGACAGAGAGAGATTAGGTAAAAATCAGTTGTAACTAACGTGACGTCTCTAATAACTTTTATTTTTTATTTTTGAAGAAGTTGCTACCTTGTTGAAGACAAGTTTGTCACAGAAAGGAGCGGCCTCGACATGAGACTGCCCCTTCTTCATATTCCCAAATTTACTAAAGACATTTTGAATGTGTTAGATCAAGATACGTGTAACAAAGTTATAGGTAAACAGAGAAAGCCAGACTTACTAGGAGAATGCAACATTAAAAACTTTCTTTTTAAAGAAACCACCAACAGAAAGTTTTTGCTGCAGCCCTATTGGAGATGGGCAGCATGATAAGATTACATATAAATGGTTGAATATATCTTAATATTGGATAGAGATAAGACCTGTGTATACTCTTTCTAGGACACGAGGAACAGCGCAGAAAATACTTGGTTTTAGCTCACCAAGATCTTCAATCAACAACTTAACATCCTGAGGACAGAACATAAAGACGCATGAACATATCAAACAAATACATAACTGTTTTGGAAGATTAAAACTTTGAGATGGACTCACCCCGCGCCAGAAACCGATTGAACCACCAACTTGAATAATGCACTCCTCAACAGCCCGGTCAAAGACGTGCGCAAGAGGAAGATAAGAAATGTATACATCCTTTTCAGTTAGCTGTTTTTTTTTTTGTATGCAGATAGAAAATTAGAAAATTTCAGTTCAAAGTTGCAGCTTTCCATGTGAATCATGACAAATTAGAAAGAAGAAAAACTCACGGATTCGTTAAAAATGGCTAAGAAATGCATCACTCCAGCTGTTATGGTAACAATGCTCTCGTTTGACATCAGAACTCCCTTTGGGTCACCAGTGGTTCCGCTAGTATACATAATTGTGCAAATGTCGCTTTTCTTTTTAACAGGAAGATCATATTGGTTTACCTTCACCCTGTCCATAGAAAAACCAAAAAAAAAAAAACAAAGAGATTATAGATATCATATTATTTATGAATGATCACTATCAAAAGATGAGTAAAGAAGTCAGAATAAGGCAAATGAAAGTCGACAAAAAAAAAAGAAAAAAAAAAGAAAAGGCAAATGAAAGTCTCCTACCAGGTTCAAGAACTCATCCCAAGCATGTAGTACCAGTCCCAACTTTTCAGCTTCTTCTTTCTGTTCCGATTTGACATTGCCAAAGCTCACAACAGCTTTGCATTTGTAATTAAACACAGTTCATCATCAGCATCACAAATTTTGGAGAACAGAAAAAGGTTGAATGAATCAGTTAGTATGACTCACTCTTCATATACTTTGTGGAGTTGGGACATGTCTTAAAAAGCTGACAATTAAACGGAAAATGAAGTTAACCAACCACACAGAGTAGTACAAGCATTGGGCTAACTCAGGAGTTATAGAGAAGGTGAGATAGAATATATGATATACAAATGAAAGATACCTCAGGAATCTTTTTCTCTTCAACAAAAGCAATTGAAACTTCTGCATGGGAAATAATAAACTCCACGGCACCAGCGCCTGTGTGTTCAAAACCGGACAGTTAATAAAGACTCAGAAGAGTAGAATTACCAAAAAAAAAGAAAAATATATATATATTATATATATATATATATATATATATATTGGGAAGAGTGAAAAGAATTTATTGGATTAGGGCTCGACAAAATATCCATAAATTTTGATTTGGTTCGTTATCTATGAAGCAAATCAAATACTAAAATGCAATATCCGTAAAAAAATAAAGTAAATCACAAATACTAATATTTTCAGGAACGGATATCCGGTCCGTGATTGCATATATATATATATATATATATATATATATATATATATATATATATATATATATATATATATATATATATATATATATATATATATATATATATATATATATATATATATATATTTGCATATATATATATATATATATATTATATTTATGTAAATTTTACAATATTTTTATATATATTTTTATATATTTAAATTTATTCTTTTAGTTATTAAAAATTCAATTTATTTTATTTTATTTTTGTAACAAAATATTATTATTTTGTATTATTTTTGATTTTTAATTTATTTTTAAAAAAATACTTTATTTTTTATCGAATCGGATATCTGATTAAAAACTTAAAATTTTCCGGATATCCGGGAGACCGAATATCCGAATGACTATGGATCAAATCGAACTGGATAATTTATTCGGACAAAACGGATTTCGATCTGTACCCACCCCTATATTGGATTAACAAGAGAAGGCGTACCTAAACTATCGTACAGAGGGACACAATAAAGTCCATGTGCATTGCATGCCTGCATCAAAAGTTGCACCATTGAATCCACATAGCAAAAAGTAACCAAACGATATATGAGCAAAGTTTATAACGTTCAACGTACCTCCATGCTTATGATCCACTCAGGACAGTTTGCACCATAAATACCACATTTTTCTCCCTAAATTACCACATCCGAAGAAGAAAATAAAAACTTAGGTAAAAAAAACCACATTAAGGCAATGATGACAGTGGAGATGGCAGATATGAATATGAACTTGTATTGGAGATAATGACACAAATATTTAGAAGATATGCTTAAGGTTGTTAGGATAAATAGGTATTTAGTTAAGAGTTTATCCTAACCAAAGTCGGTGGAGGAAGTTGTATATATAGACTTGTATATTGATGAATAAGATCAACAGTTTCTACAAACTTACATGGTATCAGAGCAGAGATTAAGATAATTTTCTCGTGAAGAAACAAACAAAGAATCATCAATGAGTGATGAAGCTAAACAAGTGGTTGCAAAACCAAGCGATGGAATGGTGTCTTCTCCATATACTCTGTTTTCTTCAGACAATCCAGGGGCGTTGATTACGTCGGTGCAGCTGAAGGGTGATAATTACAACGAGTGGGCAATGGAGATGGTGAATGCTCTCAGAGCAAAGAAGAAAGATCGGTTTCATTGATGGAACCTTATCTAAACCAAGTGAAGAAAGCACAGAGCTGGAGTCTTGGTTAAGTGTTAACTCGATGATAGTAGGATGGATCAGATCGTCAATAGAACCGAGGGTCAGATCCACTGTGACGTTCATAACCGAAGCACACAAGTTATGGGAGAATCTGAAAAAACGTTTTGAAGTAGGCAACAAAGTGCGTGTGCATCAGTTGATGGAACAATTGGCGTCTTGTCGACAGAACGGACAGCCAGTGATAGATTATTACGGTCGGCTTGCTATGATGTGGGAGGAACTACAGACATATAGACCACCTCCGGCATGCAGCTGTTCAGTGGCTGCTAAGTATGAAAAAGAAAGAGAGGATGAACGTGTGCATCAGTTCATCATGGGGCTACGATTCAAGTTTAGTAATGTGGTTACAGCATAATCGAAGCAGATGAATTACCTGATTTGGGTAACGCTTATGCCAAAGTAATCAGAGAAGAAGCAAGGATAAATACTGCAAAATCTCGAGAAGTAGCACAACAAGAGGCTATTGGATTTGCTTAGCAGAAGAGAGATAAAGATGTGCAACATGATAATGATTCGAGGACTATGACTAAAGGAGAGAATCGTGATGCAACCAGTTTGGTGACACGATCAGAAAACAATAATCCAGCTTATGGTAACAAGCAAAGAGACAAAGTATGTTCTAACTGTGGAAGACAGGACATGAAAAAGAGAAATTTGCTGGCAGATAATTGGATATCCAGAGTGGATGAGTGAGAGGCGAGGAAGAAGTTCAAGCAGAGGTAATGGTAATGGAGGAGGTTATGGTCGAGGAGGAACAAATGGTCGTGGTTCTGCACACACTCACACATGCGACTAACTCACATAGTTCTGGAGCCGCAGATTTGTCACCAGAGCAATGGAAAGCCATAACACAAATTATAAATGAAGGAAGGTCAAGCAGCCAGCCTGAGAAACTTTCGGGTAAGCCTATAGGTGAACGTATCATGACTCTGGTGCGTCACATCACATGATAGGAAACATCTTATTGCTGGTAACGTAAGGCACACTGCATCATGTACCGTTGGTTCGCAGATGGAGGAACGTCTACGTCAACTCAGACGGGGGACATGGTTCTCACGGATAAATATCTCATTGAAAGATGTTTGTTTGTGCCAAATTTAGATTGCACACTTATCTCAGTGTCCAAGTTATTAAGACATTCAAATTGCTTTGCTTTATTTACAGACACTATTTGTGTTTTGCAGGACCGTTCTTCGAAGACTCTGATTGGAGCCGGTGAAGAACGTGATGGGGTATATTTCTTCAAGGATGTGAGAGTAGCACGTGCCTGCAAAGCTGTTGGGACAGAGAAACAACTTTTATGGCATAGACGACTCGTACATCCGTCTATTTCGGTGTTTTATTCTTTATCTAAGGTTTCTGGGTGTTAAGAATAAGACTTGTTCTAGTCGTTGCGACGTGTGTTTTAGAGCAGAGCAAACAAGAGATGTTTTTTATGATAGTATCAATAAAACAAGCAAGATTTTCGAGTTGATACACGTGGATGTATGGGGTCCTTATAGAATTCCTGCATCGTGTGGTGGCAGTATATTTTCTAACGATAGTGGACGATTTTTCAAGAGCAGTGTGGACACATCTTTTGCTTGCAAAGTCTGAAGTTAAGAAAGTTATCGAAAGGTTTTGTGCTTACGGCGGAAAAGCAATTTGGTCAAGCAGTTCGAACGGTGAGAAGTGACAATGGAATGGAGTTTGTGTGCTTAGGAGAATTCTTTCAAGATAAAGGGATCGTACATCAAACAAGCTGTGTATACACGCCACAGCAGAATGGGCGAGTGGAGAGAAAGCACAGACACATTTTGAATGTTGCGAGAGCCCTATTGTTTCAATCACAAATGCCTGTGAAGTTTTGGGGAGAAGCAATAACAACAGCAGCCCATGTTATCAATTTAAATCCAACGAAAGTGTTGAAAGGAAAGTCACCATACGAGGTTCTATTTGGAACAAAACCGGTGTATGATTTCCTGCGTGTATTTGGGTCCATGTGTCATGTACACAGACGTGGTAGAGATAATGACAAGTTTGGAGCACGAAGTAGGAGATGCGTTTTTGTAGGCTATCCATTTGGGAAGAAAGCCTGGAGAGTGTATGATCTAGAAAAGAATGAGTTCTTGGTGTCTCGAGACGTAAGTTTCGAAGAGGACGTGTTTCCTTTTGCGCAAGAAAGAGGAAAGAGTGTGGAGATTAGAGAATTTTCTGGTGGTCCAGATGATGATTGGGTCATCGATATGGTTGCTAGCGACAGGGGGAGTGTTCCTGTAACCAGGGAAGTAGTCTCTGAGGAAGATACTAGCACTTCTATTAATGCAGAACAGAGTGTGCCACAGGAGAATAATGATATAGCTGTAGAGAGTATAGCTGTAGAGAGTATAGCTGATAAAAATGAGGCTGAGAAAATGGTGAATGCAATAGTAGAACCAGAGATGGGTAGAGGTTGTAGAGAGAAAAGACCATCGTCAAGATTGCGTGATTATGTGAACTACAACGCATGCTATCTCACAAAATAACCCCATCACGATCACATCACTACCTCCATTCAAAAATCAGAGTCGTCGTCGACAGTCCAAGGTAAAACACCGTATCCTCTCACAAATTACATCTCTGACGATAAATTCTCTCCTGCACATAGGGCATTCTTGGCAGCCATCACTAATGGAAAGGAACCACAAAATTATAAAGAAGCTGTGCAACAAGAGATATGGCAAAATTCGATGAAGAATGAGATAAAAGCGTTTGAAGTTAACAAGACTTTCAGTGTTGTAGATTTGCCTCCTGGTAAGAAGGCCATCGGGAATATGTGGGTTTATAAATTCAAATATAACGCTGATGGGAGTATGGAGAGACCCAAATCTCGACTTGTGGCTTTAGGAAATAGACAAGTGAAAGGCAGAGATTTTAAGGAGACATTTGCTCCTGTTGCCAAGATGACAACTATTCGTTGTTTATTAAGAATGGTTGCAGGAAAAGGGTGGATCGTGCATCAGATGGATGTCCACAACGCTTTCTTGCATGGAGATCTTCAAGAAGAAGTGTATATGAAGCTTCCACAAGGATTCAAGTGTCGGATCCAAACAAAGTATGCAGGTTGCATAAAGCTATTTACGGGTTGCGGCAGGCACCAAGGTGCTGGTTTGCAAACTTACGGATGCACTTAAACGATTTGGTTTTCGTCATTCGTACGCTGATTACTCTTTGTTCATCTACTCAAAAGGAAATGTTGAATTGAGGGTACTCATATATGTTGATGATTTACTCATATGTGGGAATGACATGGATTTCTTGTCCAAATTTAAAGATCATCTAGGGAGATGCTTTCACATGAAGGATTTAGGAAAATTAAAATATTTCCTAGTTATCGAGGTTGGACGTGGGAGAAGAAGGATTCATGCTTACACAACGCAAGTATACTTTGGATTTGGTTTCAGATGTGGGATTGCTTGGATCGAAACCGGTTGCTACACCTATGGAGATACATCACAAGTTGGCTTTAGACTCGAGTCCGTTCTTATCTGATGCTGAGAAATACAGGAGGTTGGTTGGTTGCTTGATTTATCTATCGATTACTCGTCCTGACATATCATACGCAGTGCATATCCTGTCCCAGTTAATGCAGAATCCTCGTGAGTTGCAGTGGGATGCGGCAATGAGAGTGGTTCGGTATCTGAAAGGCACAGCTGGTCAAGGCATTTTGTTAGGATCTCAGACTGATATGAGCTTGTCTGTCTACTGTGACGCAGACTGGTCAGCATGTCCAGTTACAAGAAGATCATTGAGTGCGTATGTTGCACTTGTTGGGGACTCGCCGGTGTCGTGGAAGACTAAGAAGCAGAGTGTCGTGTCACACTCGTCTGCAGAATCTGAGTACAGATCCATGGCGCAAGCGACAAGAGAGATAAAGTGGCTTAGAAGTTTGTTACAAGACTTGGGAGTACCGCAGAGGAAACCAACTAAGTTGCTTTGTGAACAGTAAGTCCGCAATACATATAGCTGCAAATCCAGTGTTTCATGAAAGAACAAAACACATAGAATCTGATTGTCATCAAGTAAGGGATGCAATTCAAGAAGGGCAGCTGGAGACAGTTCATGTACGAACCAATGAGCAGTTGGCGGATATCTTGACAAAGGCGCTTGGAAGAGTTCAGTTTGAGACTTTGCTGTTCAAGTTGGGAGTTCGAAACTTTCCATCTTCCCAACTTGAGGGGGAGTATTGGAGATAATGACACAAATATTTAGAAGATATGCTTAAGGTTGTTAGGATAAATAGGTATTTAGTTAAGAGTTTATCCTAACCAAAGTCGGTGGAGGAAGTTGTATATATAGACTTGTATATTGATGAATAAGATCAACAGTTTCTACAAACTTACAACCTGCTCAATCCCGCAGCTACGGAGAGAGTTTCCAATTTTTATGACAATGTCATATACTTCTTTGTATGTCTTCCACTCGTACTTTCCTGCCTGAAAAGAAACAAATATTATCAAGTCGGAAACACAATATCACAATGCTAAATTAGAAAAGAAAAAGGGTAGTAAAAGTATACCTTGTTATTCACAATCTCACGTCGACCAAGCATGCGATTGTTTGGATATTTCTCAACAGCCGTGCTACAAGAAAAAAAACACACGGTAAGGAAAGAACCAAAACAGGAAGAGGAAAATATTAAGGACAAGGCTCCCACTTCTATAGTTGGAAAGGATCCTTAGCAATATATAAGATAGCAATATATAAGATAGCAATATAATAGAAAACATTACAATCATGGTTCAGGGATCAGCACCATTACGCAAAAGAATCCTCAAGAAATGGCTATGCAGCGAGCCAGAGAGAAACAAAAGGAAAGGCTAAAGGATTCACTGAAAGTCTAATAAAGAAAAAAAGGAAAAGGAGAAAGTCACCGACCGGAAGATATCCCAACAGCTGTCGATGCCGTCGATAGGGTTAGGGAAACCGTCTTTGGCGAAAGTACTGCGATAGACCAGGACCAATGGAGGGCTTTCCATCGGTGGCTTCCTTAGCCGCTTCCACCTCGAAGATGTATCTCTTCTCTGGCGTCATCTCTCTCTCTCTCTCTCTGCTCTTTCTTTCTCTCTCTGTCTAGCTATATTTGAAAATTCATTAGCCGAGGAGTTAGTTCGCGGCTTAAAACCCGGTGGTGAAGAAAAGACCGTCTCCAACTCCATTTGACTGTTTATGGCCCAATATTAAACGCTCATAATAAGCCCAATATTACAGGCCATTGTCCTTCCTAATTGTATGATTTAGAGCAGTATTCGGGCCAGACAAGTTCTTATAACTATTAGAAATTTAGAACAAAGGCCGTATACAAAAAAGAATAAGCAAATCAATCTGTTTTTTTTATTTAATTTTAAAACTAGATTCTAACCCTCTCTCTCAAAAAGAAATTTATTTTTTATTTTAATTTTTTTTTGAAGAAATTTAATTTATATTTGTATTTTTTTGGCATCATATTTATGTTTAATATTAATTTATTTTTGTAACTATATTAAAATATGCCAAATTGCATAACTATAAACTTGTGTCATATGCATTTCAGTTTATTATTTTGAAAATTTATTTCTAAATTTTTTAACATATTATGTTTTCTTAATAGTTATCTAGTTATAATTTCTGACAAAAAAACTTAGGTAGGTTTTTTATAAAAATATATAACAGATTATAGAAACTATTTGTTAATCATAATATATTTTATTGGTCTTATCTTATTAATTTTGAATTAGGCAATAAATATATTAATAAAATATAGGAGTGCATATATTGGGGATAAGGGGTTAGAAAATTACAAGTCGAATTTGAGCTGAGAATAATATATTTATTAAATAAAAATTCACACTTTAAATTAGATTATGAGCCATATTGCTGAGGTAAGAAATAAAATAAAAATATGTATCCCTTTAAAATAAGAGTTTAAAGTTATGCAGATGATTCATGTACCTGTTTGCAAATAAGAGTTTTTTAAAAATATGAGTTTAATCAATATTATAAGTATTGTAGTGACCCTAATTTCCGTTTAAAAGACAGCCAATTTCGTGATGAACATTAAACATTAAATTATCAGTATGTTTGTATTATAAATGGTATTTATAAATCAGTTTTGTTAAGTATTAAAATCATACTTATTGTTGTTAATAGATATTGATGTGGGTTTACAATTACTTAGTTTCCAAAAAATTCATATAAAAAATATTTCAAAGGCTTCAGAAAGATTATGGTGTTATAATGTTTTACTCACATGAATAGTTATGGTTAGTAAAATTCTACACAGAACCACATGAAAATTACAAATTCCTTGTAGTTATAGATTCTTTTTTCAAAAATTTCATGTAATTTATGTTAAATATAATTCTTACGATTTATTTTTATTATTATTATTTTTTTTGAAGATTTCAGATAATTTGACTCGCATTATGATTTTGTTTGTTTATCTGTTTGGTTTAACCTATTTCACCTTTATCTTATTTCTAATGGCTTAATTAAAAATGAAATATTTATCTAATAACCCATTTTGTATTAAAAATCATTTTTATGTTTTAATTTTTGATATAATTTTTAAGTTACTTATATAATTTGATTTTTTTTCAATTAAAATTAATATTTATAAAAAATAAAAGTAGTGAATATAATATGATTATTCAGTAATAGTTGTTACAAAATACAAATATGAGTAAAATGTAAAAAGTTAACTCTGATATTAAAAGTTGTCAACAATTTGTAATAAGATAGAGAGAAGTGAGATCCTATTAATTGGAAACAAAAAGGTAGTTATAAAATATGTATAAGCTTGAATAAATAGTTATTGTTGGACTATATCGTTTATCAAATTAAATAGAAATAGACTAAAACGTGTATAACTATACAATAAGTAGAATCTATAAGAACACCAGATAAGCTTTAACAAGATTAATTTGTCAACTAATTTGTATTGAACACCCATAAAAGGAAAGCAAGATACATGCCCAATATTCGACAAACAACACCACAACATATTAAATCAAGAGAGAAATTGACAAAATGAGATACATTTAACTTGAGTTGGTCACAATAATATCAGCATATTAAAAGTTACAGGATTATGATTTTATATTATGTTTGTCTAATTTTAACTCTATGCTAAATCGAATTCCTTGTTAAAATAAAAATAATATATTAATTTAAACATTTTCCACACAAAAGACTACAAAATAACAAAACCCAATGATAACATGTGGACTTATTATTTCAAGATCTGGATTTATTTTGAGATCCGATCCGGATCCTCTCCAAAAATCTAGATATCCGAAGGGTCGGATCTGAATCCGGGCATACATAAAATGCTTGTGGCATTTGTTCCAAAACAAATTTAGCATCTCCGGTATCATATACTTCCTAAACCTGGATATCAGCTCCGTAATTTTTGTTGATACATTTTTTCAAAAAGTAGTATTATCTATATATATATATATACTACTTTTTATTCTATTTTAATTTTCTAACGTTCAAATTCAGTATACGGATATCTGCCACGATATTAAAATATCAGAGAGATATCCGACATCTAGCATATCCGGGCGGACCCAATCTGATAATAATCCCAATAAACCGGATACCTTTACAATTCTCTATGGCACTACTACCTAGATATGTCCCTTCCCCTTAGCTGGCTAGGGCACGGCTCCACTATACAGGCACTCACGTCTCCTAGATTCTAGATTTCTCTTGGAATCAAGGCATTCCCATCATGAGTTCACATGCTGCTCTTATAGTTAATATTGCTTCAGAATTGTTGAAAAGCATGATGTTCTTTCTTTTTCTTTTTTGTTGCATTCAACTAACACATGATGCTCTTTTCCATCTCAGAGTTTTAGGCGCTTAAGCTCGTCACCCGTCTACTAATAAATTTTATCGTAGGAAGTTAAAAGTAACAAGACTGTCTAGAGAAAGAAAGCTCAAAAAACTTGAAGTTTGCAATCACATATACCCATACCTAGTACAACAAGACTCTATGGCAGACACGGGTTGAACAGAATCGAGACATGGTTGCATCTTCGATCCAGCAGAAGCTTAGTATACTCTTTCAGTTTCAGATATAGAGGAAGTTGTTTAAGTTGATTCCATCTGTTATGTGAACAAGATACACGATTAAACTCAAGAAGTAAAGTAAAGAGAAACAAATCGATTGAAGAAATTACCCGTTTAAGTTCTTGTACGCTATTATTATGCTTTTCACTGAATAGGTTTACAATCCTCTTTTAGAAACCGTATATCTCCTATAGCAGCTTCAAAATTCAATTTCTTTCTTCTCTTTAGGATACTTACTAATCCTAGGTCCTATCCGGTCCTAAAAATGTTAATCTCTTTCACTGCCGTGCACGAGATTTAAGATACTTCCAGAATTACCACATCTTATGAATGTGCAAGGTTTTCCGACTGCTCTATCCGATACGAGAATTTGTCTTATTTGATTGAGTTATTTATCTCTACTCAACTGCAATCCACTATACTGTCATTGTAATCAGTCTCGCTCATGAGAATCTATATCTATGATCGCTATGAACACAAAGATGATTTCATTTCATGTGGTTGATGTATACAGAAGTAGACACCTGAATAGTATATGCGATGATTGCAAATGGAAGCTCTGTAGAGTTGTTGCTAACTGAACTCCAACTTCACTTGTGAGTTCGTTCTCTGCAAGCAGCGTACAAACATATCTTCGAACACTTCATGTGCACTCTCTCAGTGTCATTTGCAAAGAAAATATCTCATTGTATTAACTTCTATAAGGCAAATCTAAGTTAGTGCAGATGTATAAACATGGAACACACGACAATCACCGTATTAGCTGTATAGAAAACTAAAGAACAACAAAGATTACGAGAACGCTAGATGACATTAAGTTCTCCCATGCCATCCAAATCGGAGAACATGTCTGCTACTTTATCGGATTGTGACAACATACGAACATGTTGTGAAAAAGAAAATTCACGCAGCCACGAGAAGCAGATGCGTGAGATAGATGAAGAAGAAAACACAGAGGAAAAAATAGCAATATAATAGCATATATTTTGAGATATTTTTGGTATATTTCGATAGATTCACGGAAATTTATTAGAACGTTTTGAGATTTAATACGCCCTATATCATTAGCTAATCCTTAGAACATTTTATGAACACATCATATAGGTCATATTTAGAGTTAAAGTTATAACACGTATTCCGACAAAGATAACAGACCGATGAGTTGATTATCAGGATATATACAAAAAAGTATAGAACGAGTAGATAGCGTGAATAACTAGTTCGGTGTACCATATTCCACCTTATACTAGATCACAGTAAAGCACATTGAATCTGTTTCTATTAGATATCATTAAAATGATTATTCTAAGTCAAGCGTAAAAAATAAGCATAAAATATTTCGACTTTCAGTTTTTATTTTGAGAAAATCTCATGTGCAATACTCTTACTTCGCATCCTCATCGTTATCTATTTTCTAGTCAACTTTTCTATCCAAACACTATTGTTCCACTCTTATACAAGTATCAACCGCACATCGCTCCATTATCAATTAAAAGTCACACCAAACTCTATTGCACAACACATTCAATAGGCTTGCAGTGCTAGTCTCATTTTTCTCAACTCTCTCTCTCTCACATTTATCACAGCCAACACATCAACACGTTATCTATAATATATAATGGTACGACGCCGGCGTTTTCAGATTTTTTCTCTATCAACAGGATTTTTCTTTGTCTCAACGCGATTATATATCAATCGTGCGACATACAATTAGCGATATCTCCAGATTCATCTGGCTTGGTTCGCGGAGTTTTGGTGTGACTAATACTACTCAGACTAGTCTGCGAGCCGTAGCGAGCATGGTAGCTATTGTATACCCTCTATACATATGCGCACTAGCATTCTGCTGCAACCGAACTATACTGTTACTTAGGGATTTGAAGAGAAGTAATGAAATTCGCGCGTTCATTGATGTGAACACATGATAGTTGATCTTGAGTTCTGACTTTACCCGCCAGACTGAGCTAGGCCAAATAGTCCTGGTAGTCCATCCTCAGGATAGGACGAGCAACTAAGTCACTCTTTAGTAGGAAGATTCAATTAGCAACATGTTCACGTTGAAATGCCTGTGAGAACTTGTATCACAAATAGATATACCCCTCTCGTGTTCATATCTAGGTCTGTCGTTGTACGATAAAATTGGCGTTTTATAAACTCCAGCTCATTATAAAAAAAAAAAAAAAATTAAAAGTGTCATCAATTTACTTTCGATTGAAAAAAATTTATTAACTTTTTATTGCAATTTCATTTTTCTATCCGCGTCACACAAGATTGCGTTCAGGTGTATAGATCAATTCGCTGTTTTTATCCATAGAAACCACATTGTAAAATTAATTGCTTTTATTAACTCCGCCGACTGCACAAAAAAGCCCAAAAAGTGACACCTTAATACTGAAAACAACACATGGCCAGTTCAGCCTTTGTAGCCCACTAACAAAACAATATTTACCATGCTGACACCTTTGTGCCTATTACCAAGAGTGCGTTACAACTGCTTAACATCAGGATAGTCGTAGCGTCCTTTACCAGACACTCTACTGCTCCAACTATGAACGCAATAATGTTGTCTACACATGTTAACCAAGTATCATTTGAAGGCTCCATATGGCAGCTATTGATCACAGATTTATAGGACATTAAGTTGTCACAAAGAATTGGCATTTTGTCCGCCAATATCCTGATTGATAATGTTTTTTGCAACGCATGTGGCCATGTGAGTCTGTAACGTCAATTATATCATTGAATGCCCCACTAGTGCTCACACAACGCCGGTTGGCCCCAAGCCAGCTACACCATCTCATCAAGATATTTTTATGTGCTCCCATCATATACACTAACCATAAATTATCGTGTTTTAAGAAGAAATCAGTATCGGACAGATCCATAATTGGACAACATACTCTTATCCATGGATAAATTTGGTAGCTTTGTAAAGCAAGCAAATGAACCAACTATTTAGAAGGATTGATAGAGCACCCACTTGCAGCTAACACAAACTATATATGCTAGAAGGGAGAATGAAAGCCATGGTTCACGAAAAATAAACCCAACTACGAGCTTTGACCACAAAAAATAGCAGAAACAATATCAAGTCTTATGCATTCAAGAATATATGCCTTGGTTGATGGTTCTTGGAACCTCTACATCGCATATTACAATTGGCATCTGGAAAGATACGCTACTAGGACAAAAACTTATGCCGTACAAAGGAAACCAAAGACAAAGAGAATTCGCTATTTGCATTCACAAGTTGGAATCGCGCTACTATGGCTATGGAAATGTATGTTGTATCAGTTTGGACATGCCAGCCACTTATGAGATTGGAGTGCAAAAGCACTTTGATTAGCAATTAATTAGCGGCCGGAAAAAACCTCAAGAACATGGCTGAATTCTTTACAGAAATTAAAGGATTACACCAAAAAAAACTTGAATAGAAAATTCGCGCACAATTTGAATATCCTTACATTCCTTGTGGGGGACAAAATGAGACTTCATCACCATTTCCTTTATAACTACTAAACGCCTCGATCCTTACATAGAAAGCGCTTTTTGTTATGCTTCGCCGTTTATCTTATTTTGGTCTAGTTTTACCTATCCACCACACTATAACACAAATTGCTATAGTACACTATAATGGTTCTTTTTGTTGACAGAAAAACACCAAAATTATAATATAAATTAATTGAAGTAAACTATTTTTTTTCGAAATATTATCCTATAATCGAAAACTTCCGGTAACATAAACACATAATATCCCTATAACTAAACCTAAATAACATCCATAATTAATAAATGTGGCAAAATATTGGTATCACCTATATTGCCATATTATTTTTTCCTATGATAAAAACACACCACATATTTTTTTTTTTCTTACATCTCCTCTGGCCGGCTTGC
>CAJHQP010011044.1:0-16473 GCA_905132765.1 Moricandia arvensis
TCTTCAAATGGAGTATGTTCAAACTCCCCCTCTCAGAGCACTTTGTAGCCATCTTCAAGAGGAGTCTTGGGCTGTTCTTCCTCCAAGGTTCCTGCCTCACTCAGTAGGTCCATTGCATACTTCCTTTGGGACAGAAACAGTTCTTCTTTAGATCTGCACACTTCAATTCCAAGGAAATACTTAAGCTCTCCAAGATCCTTAATGTCAAATACTGACTTTAGAAAAGCTTTGGTGGCCTGAATCCCCTCCATGTCGCTTCCAGTGATGATAATATCATCTACATATATCAAGATAACCACAATTCCTAGTGGACCAGTCAGTGTGAAGAGAGTATGACCAGCCTCTGATTTTCTGAACCCTCTCCCATTCAATGTGGTGCTTAACTTGTGGTACCAAGCTCTTGGTGATTGCTTCAGTCCATAGATAGCTTTCTTCAATCTGAGGACGTTTCCAGGCTTGACCATATGTTCTAGACCAGGAGGAGGGCGCATGTAGACTTCATCTTCTAGCTCTCCTTGAAGAAATGCATTCTTGACATCCATCTGCCATAATTCCCACTCTAGGTTAGTTGCAAGAGACAGTTATGATCCTGATAGTATGGCAGCTTAGCCACTGGGGCAAAGGTCTCTACATAGTCTTCTCCATAAGTCTGAGTAAGCCCCTTGCAACCAGCCTTGACTTGCATCTCTCCACCCTTCCATCTGGTAAGAATTTAATTGTGAAGACCCACTTGCTTGTTACTGGCTTTCTTTCCCTTTGGGAGTTCACTCTCATACCAAGTATCATTCTTGATCATGGCATTAGTTTCATCTCCCACAGAGTCTTCTCCACTCCTCAAGTTCCATTGCTTCTTCAAAAGACCTTGGAATATAGCTTTGATCTAAACCAGTGATGAATGCTTGATGTTCTCTTGGATAATGGGCAAGAGAACATACTGCTGGATAGGATGAGCTACTGCCTGACTGTTGAAGTAAACCCTTGTGTTCTTCCAGTTTGAGGGATCCTTCCTCAGCCTTGTGCTTCTCCTAAGTGGTTGAACTGCTTCAGGTTCTTCTTCTTCCTTATCAGATTCAGCTTCTTCATTCTGATGCACTGGTTCTGGCTGTACTTGGTGCCTTTCATCCTGATCATGAGTTTCTTGTTGATTCCCCCCTTCAGGATCAGGATGTGTGGCTTCTACAGATTCATCGGCCCCCATCTTCATCAACTACAACTTCTGGACCAGGTGCATTTTCAGGAGAATTCCTCCTTGTTTCCTGATTAGCCTGAGGCATACCAATACCAAGACTCTCCAATATAATCCTGAGGTTTGTGGCTTTCTCTGATGCTTGTGATAAATCCTTCAAATCATCCCAACTCTTCTCCTCATAATATCCTTTTGTCTCACAAACTTCACATCTCTTTGATATTAAAACCTTTCTTGATATTGGATCATAGCACTTATAACCCTTCTGCGTTGGAGAGTAGCCTATGAACATAGCTTTTGAGCTTTTAGCATCAAGCTTGTTCCTTTGCTCCCCTGGTATCAACACAAAACATAGGCACCCAAACACACGCAAGTGTTCAAAGGTGGCTTGGTCTGGTTTAGGACCTCAAAAGGGGACATGTCGTTGAGGACTTTAGTTAAAGTCCTATTGATCAGATAACTAGCAGACATCACAGCATCACTCAGAATCTTTTTGGAACATTGGTGTGAAACATCATTGATCTTGCTACCTCCATTAAGTGCCTGTTCTTCCTCTCAGCAACTCCATTCTGTTGAGGAGTGTAAGGGCAGCTTGTCTGATGGATTATCCCATGCTGAGCCAGATATTGCTTGAAGCTTGACTGGTGTACTCTCCACCATTATCTGACCTGAGAATCTTTCAGCTTGGCATTGAAATGGTTGGAGACATGGTTCTGGAAATTCTTGAAAGCCTCCAGCACCCTGTCCTTTGACTGAATCAGTGTCACCCATGTGTACTTGGACTTCTCATCAATGAAGGTGACAAAGTATTTGTGATTTTCTCTGGACATACAAGGCGCAGTCCATACATCAGAGTGAACCAGGTCGAAACACTTCTCATAGATAGTGCTAGACTTGGAAAGACTGTCCTACAATGCTTCCCCAAGATGCAAGCTTCACAATCATCATTTTAAACACCACGCCAGGGAGCATCAGATTTAAAGCTCTAGTATGAGGATGTCCCAATCCAGCATGCCATATGGTGCTCTCAACCCCAGTAGATGTACTGACCATGCAAAGAGAATGAGATGATTCAGATAACTTAGTCTTCTGAAGATGATATAATTCTTGATGGCTGTGACCTTTTCCAATTATCTTCCCTGTCTTCAGGTCTTGAAATTCAACTTCATCAGGTCTGAAGACAACTTGACAGCTCAGATCAACAGTAGCTCTTTTCACTGATAACAAGTTTGATGTAAACTGAGGCATATACAAGGCAGTAGATTCCCTATCAAACAACCTAAGGTTCCCTATCCCTTCTATCTTAACCTTATCACCATTTGCTATAATCACATTCCCTGAGGCAGGCTGGACATCACTAATCAAGTTCCTATCACTAATCATGTGATGGCTAGCTCCTGAATCTATAATGATGGGTTTAGAGTCAAGAGAGTGTGTACCAGCCTTCTTAGGTGAGATAAGGGCCTTGGCAGCTTTGATAAAGGAATCAAGGTCTCTCCTGGTCACTGGTCCATCAATGCTTGTCGCACCATCCATACTACTCCATGTTCCTCCTTCATTAGAATCACCACAGAGTGCTGAATACATGGTTCTTCCTGTAATTACTTGATGCTCAAACTCCTTGAGCTTAAATATACTTGACTGGCTTCCTAGGGAACTTGGAAGCTTCCTTTCTTGAATGATATAACTTATCAGACTATTGCAGGGTGAATCCAGGTTTAGGAGAAGACTGAAAACTTTGTCTTGCTCATAGACAGCTTGAAGACTCTCCCATAGATTCCCATAAACATTTTGAAGCTTCTCCCATAAACTCTTGGCGGTTCTGAGGTGATAATGATCCTCCAAGATCTGTTCAGAAAGAGAGCTATGTATAATTCCAAGTGTTGCTGTTCCTCTTGAACCCACTTGTCTTCATGCTTTAGGCAAGTAGCCTGACTATCTTCTTGAGCCATCCTCTTTGAAGTTTCAGCCTCCATGATATGGATGTCCCAAAGTCCATGACTTCCCAAGGTAACTCTGGCCACTCTTGACCATAAAAGATAGTTAGGACCCTCTAGGGTCACTGGAATGAGATTCTCCTTCTTCATTTTCTTGGTCGAAATCATCTTTACCATTTTTGGAAATTTCTGGAGCTGGAAATGATGAACAGCTGAAGAACAAGATGAACTTTGCCAAAAATAGAAATAAGAAAAAAAACGCAGAGATTTAGCGGAAGAAAGAAAAGAGAATAAGAAGAATTAGGTCTCAAGAACATACTGCTCTGATACCATGTTAGAATGAGAGATTTAGAAGTATTTTACTGCTGGAGAATGAAGAACATGAAGAACAAGAGAGAGAAAGAGAGAGAGAGAGGTATTTCGAAATTCAAAGAGAGAAGGAGAGAAATGATTTTCTTAACTGATATGGGATGCTTACAATAATGTTTTATAGACCAAAGAGGACTAAAGAAGACAAAAGAGTAATATTAATCTGTTCTGGTCTGAGACAGAGAAAGGGACAGCCCTTGAACTGCTCCCAAGCTTGGACCACACATGTGACTTTTATTTTAAACTAATCCCACTTGCCTCTGCTCTCTCTCAACGGTCTGGAGGCTCATTTGAATTCAAATCTGCCTCTGAGGATGAAGTTTGGCGAGTCCCACAGGTACCTTGCCTTCCAAGTCACTCAAGGTAAAGTTAGGTTACTTGGAAGTCAAGGTTGTACGGAATACCTTGTCCAACAAGGTTCTTCATATCAGCCTTATTTCTTCTTCTCTTTTTCTTCTTTATCTCTTCAGGTCAATACTCATCATCTTCATAACTTCTCCTTGTCATTTATTTATTCATGTCAACATCTGCCACTCCATTTTGTTGTGGTGTGTATGGGCAGCTGGTTTGATGAATGATTCCATGTCTGGCTAGATGATTTTTGAATGCATGGCTTGTGTATTCACCACCATTGTCTGACCTAAAAATTTTAATCTTGGCATTGAAATGATTAGTGACATAGCTCTGAAAGTTTATAAAAGCTTCTAACACTCTATCTTTAGATTGAATTAAGGTTAGCCAAGTGTACTTTGATTTCTCATCTATAAAGGTGACAAAGTATTTATGGTTTTCTCTAGAAACACATGGAGCAGTCCAGACATCTGAGTGCACAAGATCAAAGCAGTGTTCATAAATAGTGGTTGATTTAGTAAAAACGGTTTTGCAATGTTTGCCAAGGATACAAGCTTCACAGCTATCATTCCTAAAAGACAGATTAGGGAACATCAATCCTAAGGCACGAGAATGAGGATGACCTAATCTAGCATGCCATAATACATTAGAATCTAAAACAGAAGCAGAACTAAGAGCATAAGGTAAATCTGATTTAAGCTTGGTGTCTTCAAGCAAATAGAGGTCTCCTTTGCTTACACCCTTTCCAATCATCTTACGTGTCTCAATATCCTGAAAATGAACTTCATTAGGACTAAAAATCACATGACAATTAAGATCAGAAGTCGTTTTCTTAACTGAGAGCAAGTTAGATGGCAAATGTAGGCATATATAAGGCTTTAGACTCTCTACCAAACAAGTTCAAGTTCCCTATGCCCTCAATGGGTACCTTATCACCATTTGCAATCATCACATTTCCAAGAGCAGGTTTAACATTACTAATCAGTTTAGCATCTTTGATCATATGATGAGATGCCCCTGAATCTATGATTAATGGCCTAGCAGGTTGAGATATGTTCTGAATTGTATTTAAAGCATTATGAACATTACTACTGATGTTACCAGAGTTGGCATTGAGGGCTTTTATGAGAGCCTCAATGTCTGACTTCGGATTAGAGAGTCCTCCTGGTTAAGCTGAGTAGATGTTCCAGCAATGTGAGCAGTGGAGTTCATGGCCCTCCCTCCATTCTGTTGATGCACCGGTTGAATGGTGGGCTGGACATTCTGATGAATAGCCTCATGTGCTCTAGCCTGGTTGAATCTTGATGGAGGACGGAGATGAGGGTGAAGGATCCAGCACTGGTTCTTCATGTGGCCGACCTTCCTACAATGATCACAAGTCACTGACTTCTTCCTATCTTCTGGTTTGAAGAAGGCCTTGTTTGCAGATACTATCTCAGCCTTGTTGGCTAAGTTGAGTTCTCCTTTTCCTCCAAACAAACCAACTGAGCCTTGTTCCTTCTGGATTTGGGAGCACACCTCTTCTAGACTTGGTAGCTTATCAGCCCTCAGAATATGCTTAATGAGGTCGTTGTAAGCTGGGTTGAGAGTGAGGAGTAGACCAAACACTTTGTCTTGCTCACGCCTCTCATTCAGGGTAGTAGGGTCAGTGGTACATGGCCTCAACATCTCCAGCTCTGCCCAGAGAGCTCTGAACATACCAAAGTGTTGGTTAAAGTCCATGTCTTCCTGGTTCAAGCAGTTGATAGCTTTCTTCACTTCAAAGACCCTACTGAGGTTGGATATGTTACCATACACCTTCTGTAGTGTATCCCACAACTCCTTTGCGGTTTCACAGTAAGAGTAGGCCTCCATTATGGGACCATCAAGTGAGCTCTGGATGATATTCAGCACCATAAAGTCCTCTTGACTCCATTTGCCTTCATCTACCACCACAATCTCCTTTCCATCTTCTCCTTGGCTGGTTTGTTTTGGCGCCTCACCAGGAGTGATATGGGACCATAAACCTCTTCCACCAAGGGCATTCTTGATCAATCTTGACCATAGAAGGTAGTTCACTCCTTTAAGAGTGACTGGAATCACCACTGCCTTGTTTTGCTCCATTTCGAGTTGCTATTATCCAGTGGGTAAAAGGGTGTTCTTGAGGGTTTTGAAAGAAAACTGGAAAGTATTTGGTTTCTGGATAAGAGTTTAGACAGAAAACAAATAGAAACAAGCTATCTCTCTATGTCTCAAGAAAATAAGAAGCAAACAAGATGAAGAACAGTTGAAGAACTCGCAAGAACAGAGCTATTATCCGCTGGATAAAAGGATGTTCTTCAAGAAACTCAAGAACTGATCGGTTTAAAAGAAAGAGTGAAGAGAATAGAGTAGTTTTGCGGAAGAAAAAATAGATTTAGGAGCCAAATGGCTCTGATACCATGTAAGTTTTGTTAAGAACAGAATGAAGAACACAAGAGAAAAGGGGAGTTTGATTCGAGAACAGGAGGAGAGAGAGAGAGAAGTGTTTGCACGAGAGAATAAGAGAGAATAGAGAAGGAGATTTTATTCCTTGCTTTGTGTAAACTGCATACAAGTAACTTAAATAGGCAAGATGCCTTCTGTACACTTCTGAATAGACAAAAAAGAAATGAATAAAATAAAGATGCTCTGGCCGAGGTTCTGTGGGTGAAAGTGACTTGTGCTGAACGGTCTGGTTGCAAGTGGAAGGGTTCAGCACATGTGACTTTAACTATAAACAAATCCTCTCCTTTGTCTCCTTGCTTCCCAACGGTTCACTCTTGTTTGAATATTTAAACTTGGCGAGTGGATCTTCTTTTCCTTGCTTCTCAAGTTTCTTCTAGGTCACGGATGGGTGCCTTGTATGTCAAGTCATTCCGTACACTTGTACGGATTGCCTTGCCTCCCAAGTAAGCCCATCCTCTTTATTTCTTTGTCTTCTTTATTACCTAAGGTCAATAGAGAAGAGATTAAGGGAGGAACCGGTTGACTTAAGCGCAGCTGTAAGGGTGATGTGCTCCTGGTTTCAAAACTCAATGTTGCTCACTTCCAAGCTTGGTCCTTCACTTATTCTCTCTGGATCAAGCTTGAGGAGGGGTAATGATGAGCATTCCTGAAGGTCCAAGTCTTCCATTTCCTCACCTCAGATCAGAAGTGAGAGTATGCAAGTGGTGGAATTCACCCTTGCAAGATTTCTCATCAGCCGGATCAAAGAAACATCAGCAAGGACAGCAGAAACTTGGTGTTAAAACAGATGGCCATCAGAGACTAATTGGCAAGAAGATCAGGTGGAGAGGCAAGCTGATTGGAATGCTATGAATCAGCCCAAGGCTTGGGAGTTAGAACAGTTACCTTCTGGTTGGGAAGCTATGGATCAGCTTCTATATGGAGTTAGAACAGTTACCTTCAGTTGGGAAGCTATGAATCAGCCCATAGCATGTGTGCTTGTACCTAGTTGATAAAGCTTCAAGAAGAGGCTAGAATGGCGATTTCAAAGTAAGGGGGATTAAGTGATCAAGACTGAAGAAGCCAGAAGAAAGTGGGAGACAAGCTCTGATCATAACAAGAAGCTCAAGGCTGATTTCAGTGTGTAGCAAGTGGCACTTAATCTGAATGTGAAGCAAGTGTGGCAGCTTGCCATCGAAAAAGGCCATGATCCAGGGTTTATGAGTCCCTCAACATGATCATAAGGCTCATAAACCCACTGCCCAATCCCCAGGCTGAAGTAGTTGCACTCTTTTTCCCTAAGTGTTGGTTTTATCCCATGAGGTTTTCCACACTTAGGTTTTTTAATGAGGCAAGTACTCTCAGTTCCAAGTTTGCCCAAGGATCTCCTATGGTCAAGCTTGAGGGGGAGTGTTGAAACGAAGAAGGGAATGACCAGAAGAAGAAAGTGGTTCATGATCCAAGTATAGACAAGAATATTAGATGATTCAAATACTTGGATATGAAGCTGGTCCGTACAGACTTGTCTCTCAAGCTACCAAGACTCAATACAAATTATTTTGGAGGGCAATGCAAGTTTAAATTGACCTATGGTTGCCTCAGAAGAAAGAGAGACGTTGGGAGATATTCTGGATCAAGAAGAATGATTAAAATAAGCAGTCACATGTTCTGCTTAAGAAGAAAGCAGTTTGGACCTGTCACTTTCGCTCATCAGACTATGCCACCCTCTCTCTCCTGTCTCCTTCTCTTCTGTGGATGAGCCAGAGCTTGTCTTTACCCTCTTGGCCTCTTCTATTTACCACAAAAGTATTTGTTTATGTCTTCCTAGATTTATATTAATTTATTGTGCTCACTGCCTATTTAAAAGGCAGTTCATGTAACTGATTTGTTTAAGAAGAGTGAAGAGCTCTTTCTTCATATACTTTGTCACTAAACTCTCTCATTCTCTCAGTCTCTCCATTCTCTCTGGTTACTCACGAGCTCAGTCTCTCCAATACTCTTCATACTCTCCATACTCTCCAAACTCTCATTCTCAGTTACTTACACTCTCAGCAATCTTGCTTACTCTCTTTAATACTCATACAAACTCTAATTCTCTCTGGTCCATTCTAAACAAGACACTTAATCTTACTTTTCCTCTTCATATTATCTCCATTCTCACAGCCACCAACTCAGTTTTTCACGAGAGGACCAAGCACATTGAAGATTGCCACAAGGTGAGGCAAATGATTGGGTTAGGGGTGATCTTACCTTGCTATACTAGGAGTGAGGATCAGCTTGCAGATGTGTTCACTAAGGCAGCTAGACTGATGAAAACCCTTCTGGTTTTGATTCCCTGATTGATCTTGAGGGTGATTGGAATGGTCACTTCTGGTGGTTACTAACACACGCAGGTTGCTTTTGATGGATTAGACTCGAACTGATGGTGGATGGAATGAATGAATGGTTCTTCAGAACTGATCTATGGACTGACCAGAACTTGTGTAGAAGTGTCAGTAGATCGTGCAGTTTACCCACACAAACAATGATCTAAAGACAAGTAAGCCTTGCAGAGAATCAACTCCTAGGCATACAATGTTCAGAAGCTGAACAAGGGATTCACAGTTTGTAAGAAAGTTTTTAACAAAAAGGTGAATGATCTTATTGAGGTCGTGCAGCATCCTTATATAGTCTTACAAGAATGTAGAAAGCTAGAAATGATGTAGAAAACTAGGAACTTAGGAAACAGAAATGAGAATAAGACTTTTTGACCACTTTTAAGTGTTTTGTTGAATGGCTCTTGGATGATCACGACCAAGACTTTCTTGCTGACTCTTTTCTGATATTTCTGGGATGAGAATGGGTCTGAAAACATCTGAATAAAGGCCTGGTCGAATTGGTAAGAAACAAACCCATAATGAACTTGTTTATGATAATTCTCCTTGGGCTGCAACACTTCTTCTTGGCCCCTTGATCCAAAATAGCTTCATAAGGTTTCTTGGACTTGAATTTCGTGGCTGATCCATCAGAAAGATATAATGGACCCTTAACTTTGGTTTTGAACTCCTTTTGGGCTGAGAGAAACAAATCTGATCCATCTTCTTATTTGGGCCAAAAATCACTTGTCCAGCTAGGTCCATGGCAGCTTTCAGTGTCACTCCCATTCAGCTCAGCTTGTCCTAGTGTAGTGTTACTCACATTCAGCTCAGGTCGACCTAGGTGTAGTGTCACTCAGCTGGTTCAGCTCGTCCTGCTCCAAGTTCAGCTCACTCAGCTCAATCATCTCCTGGTTAGTGTCACTTAGCTCATCCAGCTCCAAGTGAGTGTCATTTAGCTCATCCAGCTCCAAGTTAGTGTCACTAGCTGGTTCAGCTCATCTTCAGTCTCCTTAGATGGTTTCAGCTCAACCACTCTCAGCTTCAGCTGGTTTCAGCTCAGCCACACTCTGTATCAGCTCTTCCTCAGTCTCTCCAGCTGGTTTTAGCTCAGTATGCTCGCCTTCCATCCATCCTGGCTTGTCCTTTGTTGGATGATCAGCTGGCTCGGCCATGGTTACATCATAGACAAAAGACAATGGAGTCCATCCATGGCCGGTTGGGACTCATTGATCTTACCCAACTCAGCTAATCCCCTGCTATGGGGTCTTACTCTTTTTCCCTCATCAAGGTTTTATCCCAAAAGGGTTTTCCTTGGTGAGGTTTTAATGAGGAAGAGGGAAACACCACAAAACCATCAATGGAATTGATAAAGCGTTGCTATTTTTTGGACCCAAATTCAACCGTTTTGAGCCTCAAACTGGCTGTGGAATGTTTTAGGCCTTAAAGTTGCTGTGAACCGGTCTATATGCATTGTTTCGTCGTGTTTTCGAGTAGTATCCACGCCTTTTATAAAGTAAAAATGCCATCAAATCATGCGGGTCCCATGCAAATTCACCCAAATTTTTCGAACGGAAGTATATAGGGTTTAGGGTTTGGGGTTTATGTTTTAGGGTTTAGGGAAATGCCACAGAACTATCAATGGAAGGGATAAGGTCTGGGCATTTTTCGGACCCGAATTCAACCGTTTTGAGCATCAAACTAGCTGTCGAAAGTTTTGGGCCTTAAAATAGTTGTGAACCGGTCATTACGCGTTTTGTCGTGTTGTTTTCGATTAATATCCACGCACTTTCATAAAGTAGAACTGCCAACAAATCATGCGTGTCCCATGCAATTTCACCCCGATTTTCCAAATTGAAGGAAATAATGATTAGGTTTAGGGTATGGGGTTTAGGGTTTTTGGTTTAGGGTTTAGAATTTAGGGTTTGGGGTTTAGGTGTTAAGGTTTAGGGTTTAATGGATAAAGGTTTAGGTTTTAGAGTTTATGGATTAGGGTTGAGGGAAACACCACAAAACCATCAATGGAATTGATAAAGCGTTGCTATTTTTTGGACCCAAATTCAACCGTTTTGAGCCTCAAACTGGCTGTGGAATGTTTTAGGCCTTAAAGTTGCTGTGAACCGGTCTATATGCATTGTTTCGTCGTGTTTTCGAGTAGTATCCACGCCTTTTATAAAGTAAAAATGCCAACAAATCATGCGGGTACCATGCAAATTCACCCAAATTTTTCGAACGGAAGGATATAGGGTTTAGGGTTTGGGGTTTATGTTTTAGGGTTTAGGGAAATGCCACAGAACTATCAATGGAAGGGATAAGGTATGGCCATTTTTCGGACCCGAATTCAACCGTTTTGAGCATCAAACTAGCTGTCGAAAGTTTTGGGCCTTAAAATAGTTGTGAACCGGTCATTACGCGTTTTGTCGTGTTGTTTTCGATTAATATCCACGCACTTTCATAAAGTAGAACTGCCAACAAATCATCCGTGTCCCATGCAATTTCACCCCGATTTTCCAAATTGAAGGAAATAATGATTAGGTTTAGGGTATGGGGTTTAGGGTTTTTGGTTTAGGGTTTAGAGTTTAGGGTTTGGGGTTTAGGTGTTAAGGTTTAGGGTTTAATGGATAAAGGTTTAGGTTTTAGAGTTTATGGATTAGGGTTGAGGGAAACACCACAAAACCATCAATGGAATTGATAAAGCGTTGATATTTTTTGGACCCGAATTGACCCGTTTTAGCCTCAAGCTGGCTGTGCAATGTTTTAGGCCTTAAAATTGCTGTGAACCGGTCTATATGCATTGGTTCGTCGTGTTTTCGAG
Source organism: Moricandia arvensis (assembly GCA_905132765.1). NCBI lineage: Eukaryota > Viridiplantae > Streptophyta > Magnoliopsida > Brassicales > Brassicaceae > Moricandia > Moricandia arvensis. The sequence continues at coordinate 11,458 of CAJHQP010011044.1, forward strand.
TAGTATCCACGCCTTTTATAAAGTAAAAATGCCAACAAATCATGCGGGTACCATGCAAATTCACCCAAATTTTTCGAACGGAAGGATATAGGGTTTAGGGTTTGGGGTTTATGTTTTAGGGTTTAGGGAAATGCCACAGAACTATCAATGGAAGGGATAAGGTCTGGGCATTTTTCGGACCCGAATTCAACCGTTTTGAGCATCAAACTAGCTGTCGAAAGTTTTGGGCCTTAAAATAGTTGTGAACCGGTCATTACGCGTTTTGTCGTGTTGTTTTCGATTAATATCCACGCACTTTCATAAAGTAGAACTGCCAACAAATCATGCGTGTCCCATGCAATTTCACCCCGATTTTCCAAATTGAAGGAAATAATGATTAGGTTTAAGGTATGGGGTTTAGGGTTTTTGGTTTAGGGTTTAGAGTTTAGGGTTTGGGGTTTAGGTGTTAAGGTTTAGGGTTTAATGGATAAAGGTTTAGGTTTTAGAGTTTATGGATTAGGGTTGAGGGAAACACCACAAAACCATCAATGGAATTGATAAAGCGTTGCTATTTTTTGGACCCAAATTCAACCGTTTTGAGCCTCAAACTGGCTGTGGAATGTTTTAGGCCTTAAAGTTGCTGTGAACCGGTCTATATGCATTGTTTCGTCGTGTTTTCGAGTAGTATCCACGCCTTTTATAAAGTAAAAATGCCAACAAATCATGCGGGTACCATGCAAATTCACCCAAATTTTTCGAACGGAAGGATATAGGGTTTAGGGTTTGGGGTTTATGTTTTAGGGTTTAGGGAAACGCCACAGAACTATCAATGGCAGGGATAAGGTCTGGGCATTTTTCGGACCCGAATTCAACCGTTTTGAGCATCAAACTAGCTGTCGAAAGTTTTGGGCCTTAAAATAGTTGTGAACCGGTCATTACGCGTTTTGTCGTGTTGTTTTCGATTAATATCCACGCACTTTCATAAAGTAGAACTGCCAACAAATCATGCGTGTCCCATGCAATTTCACCCCGATTTTCCAAATTGAAGGAAATAATGATTAGGTTTAGGGTATGGGGTTTAGGGTTTTTGGTTTAGGGTTTAGAGTTTAGGGTTTGGGGTTTAGGTGTTAAGGTTTAGGGTTTAATGGATAAAGGTTTAGGTTTTAGAGTTTATGGATTAGGGTTGAGGGAAACACCACAAAACCATCAATGGAATTGATAAAGCGTTGCTATTTTTTGGACCCAAATTCAACCGTTTTGAGCCTCAAACTGGCTGTGGAATGTTTTAGGCCTTAAAGTTGCTGTGAACCGGTCTATATGCATTGTGTCGTCGTGTTTTCGAGTAGTATCCACGCCTTTTATAAAGTAAAAATGCCAACAAATCATGCGGGTCCCATGCAAATTCACCCAAATTTTTCGAACGGAAGGATATAGGGTTTAGGGTTTGGGGTTTATGTTTTAGGGTTTAGGGAAATGCCACAGAACTATCAATGGCAGGGATAAGGTCTGGGCATTTTTCGGACCCGAATTCAACCGTTTTGAGCATCAAACTAGCTGTCGAAAGTTTTGGGCCTTAAAATAGTTGTGAACCGGTCATTACGCGTTTTGTCGTGTTGTTTTCGATTAATATCCACGCACTTTCATAAAGTAGAACTGCCAACAAATCATGCGTGTCCCATGCAATTTCACCCCGATTTTCAAATTGAAGGAAATAATGATTAGGTTTAGGGTATGGGGTTTAGGGTTTTTGGTTTAGGGTTTAGAGTTTAGGGTTTGGGGTTTAGGTGTTAAGGTTTAGGGTTTAATGGATAAAGGTTTAGGTTTTAGAGTTTATGGATTAGGGTTGAGGGAAACACCACAAAACCATCAATGGAATTGATAAAGCGTTGATATTTTTTGGACCCGAATTGACCCGTTTTAGCCTCAAGCTGGCTGTGCAATGTTTTAGGCCTTAAAATTGCTGTGAACCGGTCTATATGCATTGGTTCGTCGTGTTTTCGAGTAGTATCCACGCCTTTTATAAAGTAAAAATGCCAACAAATCATGCGGGTACCATGCAAATTCACCCAAATTTTTCGAACGGAAGGATATAGGGTTTAGGGTTTGGGGTTTATGTTTTAGGGTTTAGGGAAACGCCACAGAACTATCAATGGCAGGGATAAGGTCTGGGCATTTTTCGGACCCGAATTCAACCGTTTTGAGCATCAAACTAGCTGTCGAAAGTTTTGGGCCTTAAAATAGTTGTGAACCGGTCATTACGCGTTTTGTCGTGTTGTTTTCGATTAATATCCACGCACTTTCATAAAGTAGAACTGCCAACAAATCATGCGTGTCCCATGCAATTTCACCCCGATTTTCAAATTGAAGGAAATAATGATTAGGTTTAGGGTATGGGGTTTAGGGTTTTTGGTTTAGGGTTTAGAGTTTAGGGTTTGGGGTTTAGGTGTTAAGGTTTAGGGTTTAATGGATAAAGGTTTAGGTTTTAGAGTTTATGGATTAGGGTTGAGGGAAACACCACAAAACCATCAATGGAATTGATAAAGCGTTGCTATTTTTTGGACCCAAATTCAACCGTTTTGAGCCTCAAACTGGCTGTGGAATGTTTTAGGCCTTAAAGTTGCTGTGAACCGGTCTATATGCATTGTTTCGTCGTGTTTTCGAGTAGTATCCACGCCTTTTATAAAGTAAAAATGCCATCAAATCATGCGGGTCCCATGCAAATTCACCCAAATTTTTCGAACGGAAGTATATAGGGTTTAGGGTTTGGGGTTTATGTTTTAGGGTTTAGGGAAATGCCACAGAACTATCAATGGAAGGGATAAGGTATGGCCATTTTTCGGACCCGAATTCAACCGTTTTGAGCATCAAACTAGCTGTCGAAAGTTTTGGGCCTTAAAATAGTTGTGAACCGGTCATTACGCGTTTTGTCGTGTTGTTTTCGATTAATATCCACGCACTTTCATAAAGTAGAACTGCCAACAAATCATGCGTGTCCCATGCAATTTCACCCCGATTTTCCAAATTGAAGGAAATAATGATTAGGTTTAGGGTATGGGGTTTAGGGTTTTTGGTTTAGGGTTTAGAGTTTAGGGTTTGGGGTTTAGGTGTTAAGGTTTAGGGTTTAATGGATAAAGGTTTAGGTTTTAGAGTTTATGGATTAGGGTTGAGGGAAACACCACAAAACCATCAATGGAATTGATAAAGCGTTGCTATTTTTTGGACCCAAATTCAACCGTTTTGAGCCTCAAACTGGCTGTGGAATGTTTTAGGCCTTAAAGTTGCTGTGAACCGGTCTATATGCATTGTTCGTCGTGTTTTCGAGTAGTATCCACGCCTTTTATAAAGTAAAAATGCCAACAAATCATGCGGGTACCATGCAAATTCACCCAAATTTTTCGAACGGAAGGATATAGGGTTTAGGGTTTGGGGTTTATGTTTTAGGGTTTAGGGAAACGCCACAGAACTATCAATGGCAGGGATAAGGTCTGGCATTTTTCGGACCCGAATTCAACCGTTTTGAGCATCAAACTAGCTGTCGAAAGTTTTGGGCCTTAAAATAGTTGTGAACCGGTCATTACGCGTTTTGTCGTGTTGTTTTCGATTAATATCCACGCACTTTCATAAAGTAGAACTGCCAACAAATCATGCGTGTCCCATGCAATTTCACCCCGATTTTCCAAATTGAAGGAAATAATGATTAGGTTTAGGGTATGGGGTTTAGGGTTTTTGGTTTAGGGTTTAGAGTTTAGGGTTTGGGGTTTAGGTGTTAAGGTTTAGGGTTTAATGGATAAAGGTTTAGGTTTTAGAGTTTATGGATTAGGGTTGAGGGAAACACCACAAAACCATCAATGGAATTGATAAAGCGTTGCTATTTTTTGGACCCAAATTCAACCGTTTTGAGCCTCAAACTGGCTGTGGAATGTTTTAGGCCTTAAAGTTGCTGTGAACCGGTCTATATGCATTGTTTCGTCGTGTTTTCGAGTAGTATCCACGCCTTTTATAAAGTAAAAATGCCATCAAATCATGCGGGTCCCATGCAAATTCACCCAAATTTTTCGAACGGAAGGATATAGGGTTTAGGGTTTGGGGTTTATGTTTTAGGGTTTAGGGAAATGCCACAGAACTATCAATGGAAGGGATAAGGTATGGCCATTTTTCGGACCCGAATTCAACCGTTTTGAGCATCAAACTAGCTGTCGAAAGTTTTGGGCCTTAAAATAGTTGTGAACCGGTCATTACGCGTTTTGTCGTGTTGTTTTCGATTAATATCCACGCACTTTCATAAAGTAGAACTGCCAACAAATCATGCGTGTCCCATGCAATTTCACCCCGATTTTCCAAATTGAAGGAAATAATGATTAGGTTTAGGGTATGGGGTTTAGGGTTTTTGGTTTAGGGTTTAGAGTTTAGGGTTTGGGGTTTAGGTGTTAAGGTTTAGGGTTTAATGGATAAAGGTTTAGGTTTTAGAGTTTATGGATTAGGGTTGAGGGAAACACCACAAAACCATCAATGGAATTGATAAAGCGTTGCTATTTTTTGGACCCAAATTCAACCGTTTTGAGCCTCAAACTGGTTGTGCAATGTTTTAGGCCTTAAAGTTGCTGTGAACCGGTCTATATGCATTGTTTCGTCGTGTTTTCGAGTAGTATCCACGCCTTTTATAAAGTAAAAATGCCAACAAATCATGCGGGTACCATGCAAATTCACCAAAATTTTTTGAACGGAAGGATATAGGGTTTAGGGTTTGGGGTTTATGTTTTAGGGTTTAGGGAAACGCCACAGAACTATCAATGGCAGGGATAAGGTCTGGGCATTTTTCGGACCCGAATTCAACCGTTTTGAGCATCAAACTAGCTGTCGAAAGTTTTGGGCCTTAAAATAGTTGTGAACCGGTCATTACGCGTTTTGTCGTGTTGTTTTCGATTAATATCCACGCACTTTCATAAAGTAGAACTGCCAACAAATCATGCGTGTCCCATGCAATTTCACCCCGATTTTCCAAATTGAAGGAAATAATGATTAGGTTTAGGGTATGGG
>CAJHQP010011045.1:0-16471 GCA_905132765.1 Moricandia arvensis
GACTTAGTAGTACTGAACTCAGCCCAAGCTCGGTCCAGCTTTCCCCAAGCTCTGTCCAGCCCCGTCCAGCTCGCCCAAGCTCCCCCAAGCTCACCCAACTCATCCAAGCTTATTCCAGCTCGCCCAAGCTTATTCCAGCTCGTTTACACTCTTTCTTTAGTTCGTTCCAGCTCCTTTTCTTATTTTCATTTTTTCCTTGGCTAAGTCCCGATCATATCTTGGACTTAACCCTTTAATCAGACCATGGAACGCTTGCCTTTGTGTCTTATGACCGGCTTGTTCTTTCCATCGTCCCATGGTCCATCCAAACGATCGTATCTAGGATCGGAGATGCTACAAAAGCCCTCCTATCAAATTTGGCGCTGTTTCCGGGGAGAACGGATTCACCATTAGACTCAATTTGTTTGATTTTAGTCTAGGTATTTTTCTATATTAGTTTACTTACATAAAAAAAATTTCTTGTGTTTCAGGTACATACATATTAGTACCAGGAAGCAATGAGGAAAGGATTTTTGGGCTCCACAAAGAAGGAGTCTACTGATTTATGCATGATCCATAAGTCTAAGAGGGGCGGTCGACACCCTCCAAGCAAGGATCAACAGTGAAGAGAAACAGGTATCGATCGTCACCAACACCTCATCGTCGATCGATACCAACACTATGAAGTCAATCAACGTTAAGTCCTCAGCATCGATCGACGCCACTTTCAAGAAGACAGAGGAAACTTAAGTTCTTTACTTAAGGCTGATGAGAGTGGGATCTTACGAGACGAAGAAGGTCGCCTTTGCAGCAGTATATGACAATTGATTAATGCACAGGGTGTTGTGATCCCTAATGCCATTTCTGTTGCTGAGAAAAATGACTTCCAGTAGAGCCGTGAATGGTATGATTGGGGCAGCTCCTAACTATTTTCAAGGCTTGACTCATGAAGATCTGAAGGAACACGTCGAAGAACTTGTGGATCTAGTTTCAAGGAGCGAGCATAATGAAGTGTCTGAATACCACATATCTGCAAGATCTTCCCAGATTCTCTATCTGGAGATGAATTTAGATGGTTCAGTCAACTGCATCCAGGATCTCTAAAAATTGGGAGTACATTAAAATCACCTCCCTCTACAAATTTCTTCATTGATGCTGCAGCAGCTCGACTAAAGAAGATTGTTGATATGCTGGACATGATGGTTAAAGGGTGGGAGAAGGAGCTGATGTTTAAATTAATTCAGATATTGGGTGTTCCTTACAGTGAAACAGATGGAGAATGTGAAACACTAAACACTCGCGCTAAGAAGCCAGATGATCACATTCAACAGACAAATGAGGTTACACAGAAAGGTGATGAACATCATGGATTTGAGCCGAGCAGAGCAGAAGAAGTTGATATTAGTAATTCGACCTCAGCATTGATCAACACTATGACCTCCGCGTCGATCAACACCATGACCTCAACATCAATCAACACCACCACGTCAACATCGATCGACACAGAATTCTATTGTCGATCGACATCTATCCAAACCCCTGAAAGATCGATTGTCCTCAGGACATTGCGTACTTAACACTGAGGTTTGATCAGTCGATAATAGAATATTTCTTGGAGCTAGAGGATGAGAAAAAGCCTGAATATGCGGGTCATGACTTGGAGATGAAGCTTGATGACGATCAGCACACTTCGGGAAAAGATCTGGAGACTTTACCAAAGGCTAACATCGATCGACACCCCACCGTTGGATGAGCTGCCAGGATATACGGTTGAGCTGGAACCGACTGAAGAAAGAGTGCACAAGTCGGAGACCTCACATCTTGCTGCCCCTAAACATTAGAAACCACCTATCTGCACAGAAGAAGTTGTTGGGTTTCACAAAAGAGTGAAAAGGATACATGACCCTGTGAAGTTTGAGGTTCCCAAACTGTTATTAAGTTGAATATCCTATTCAACCAGATGGAAGTGTGCATAAGGATCCCTACATTGAGGTATTTGATGATCCTCAACATACAGTTGTTTCTCAGAAAATATTGAGGTATGAAGGTGACGTTGACCAAGGACCTTCGGTCGGCAGCATCGGTCGACACCACTATTAGAGAATCGATCCACACCACCATCGGAGTACTGATCGACAACATCATTAGAGCATCGATTGACACCCCTCAGGTTTCTCAACACGCAGAGGAAGAAACAACCAAATCTAGGGGTAGGAGCAGAAAGAAGAAGGGGAAGAGGAAGAGGAACTGCAAGAAGAGGGAAAAATACCAAGGACAGTCCTCAATTATCATTGTTTCCCCACTTCTCAGATGGTGTCCGGAAGTATAGAGTACGCAGCAGATGCTTCTCATAGCCATTTGCAAAGCTTGGAGCACTCCTTATTGCTGAGATGATAGACAAATGAAAAGAGTCCATGGAGGCTTTCACAAAAAGGGTGATGAAGCTGAAGATATTGGAAATTGGGAATTGTTTATGAATCGGAACATAATTCATTGTTGAATTTGGATTTATGAAATTTTTTCGTAAAACGTTTTTGAGTTTGGTTTTATGAAATCTTTTTTATAAAACATTGTCGAGTTTGATTTAACAAAGCCTATTTCCTAAAGCTCTTATTTTTCGTAAAAGACTTTTGTTAAGGTTTTTCAAAAACGTTTTGGCATGGCTATTCTACGACCATCTTTTACATGGTTTTTATTTCTGAAAGATATACGTAATCACTATGATACCGACTATCATGATTCTCCCTTCCAATTTTATTTGTGCTCATCAAGATTCGAATTGATTTCGAGGAAATGCTCGTAAATTTGTGTTGGCTTAGTCAGTCTTTTATATTATCTACAATGAGTTGTGTCGTTGGTAATTCGAACTTAGCCGGACTCATTCTCGTGTTTGTAGGAATGATCCAAAGGAGTTTTGAGAACTTTGGACCTGATTCTATGATTTAGAAGTTAGTTGTTGGAACCAAAATCCGCACTGTCAAATTTGTTAAGGAAGAAAGTGTGGCTTTGTTTGACTGTTCGGTTCTCTGTTAGGGCCTACAACAAGTGATCAAATAAACGCGGAAAATAATTGATAGACAGCAAAAAAATCTAGAAAAAAGTCGATCATTATTTTGAACTTGTGTATGAGCTATTCAGAGACAGAAATGTACAAGACTCATCTGGAAGCGAGGTTCCAAAATAAATCAAAAAGCATAGGTAGTAAGACCTAACTGAGTTTTCTGGCGTAACCACCTATATCAAAAAAACCTTTGCACGTCACAGCTCATTTAGTAAAACACGAAAAGAGGTGCGCAAAAGGTTTTTATTTATTTTGGACTGACCTTTTGAATATATGCCTACGTACCCCTTTCGAGGATAAATCCGAGTGTAGTTAAATTTACAAAGAGTTGAACAAGATGTCTAATTGCTTTCACGACATTTTTCCAGTAATAGAGTACAAGCACTAGAAAACAAAGTATGACAAAAACAACGCCTAAGGTTACTAAGTGCAGAGAGTTTCAGCCAAAAATTCTCTCTTTCTTATCTGCCCCAAGTGTGCTTATATATGCCTCCAGAGTCAGCCACGTTTCCTTATCCCTCGAGATTTGAGTTTACCCTCTCCGAACATTTTCCTTATATGCTCAAGTTTTACTTTCTCCTCGGTAATCTTCCTTTTATCCTTCTTTTTCTTCATTCTTCCCCAAGCCAAGTAAACTGGTATTTTTGTTTCAAGTCATAAGCGGGCTTTCATTGTGTTTTAGGTCGTTTCAGACCATTTTACGACTTACGCGTTGTTACGACTTTCTCGGAGAAATCGTTTTTGTGGTGTCGTGTGTCTATTAAATGATTAATATCATTTCAGATTTTCCAAAAGCATGACGATGTTAGTTAACTGTTCTTGACTCGACGTTTGACTAAATGTTTTTGAGAAAACAACGTATTGCTTATTTTCTTTGTAAAATTGCAATGAAACTCCGATTACGATGAAACAAAAAGCATTTACAAAAATATTCAAAGGAGAACATGACGGGTGCTTGAGGGGCGAAGCGAACAGGATCAGGAGGGAACAGTACCCCACGATTTTGAGGGGCGATGCCATAGCCTTGAGAGGCGTTGCAAGAGTACTCAGAAGCTTGAGGGGTGGAGCAAGGAGCTTCAGGGGCGCTGCAAGGCCTTTAGGGGGGACGCAATACAGAGGGAGCTCGATGGGAGTTTCAAGCCCTTAGGGGCAATGCATGTGCGATGCAAATTAAAGAGGGAGCTTGAGGGAGATGCAAGCCTTTGAGGGGCGATGCAAAGAGGGCAAAGAGGAGAGAAATCGACACCACGGAGGCTTGTGGGGCGATGCAAGCATCTTTTCTCCTTCCGTTGTCTTTTTTGTTTTCCGTTGATGGTTTCTTATACTTTTTAGAATTTTTTTGTTTATTTTATGCTATTTTTTTCATAAAAATCGTTCGAATGTTGTTTTGCAGGAGATTATTATGAAATCTTAATTACGAATTTTTATCCGCGGGAACTTTCTAAAAAAATTTATGGAAATTTATTCTGTAAAATTCATCATTTTTCGTAAAAACCTATCGAAAGAAAATCTTTCCAGTTATCTCATTTTTGGATAGATATTCTTTTATTCCTTGTCTAAGATTAAATATACAATTTTTTCCTTGTGTATTTATGCGAACAGGCTCGGCTTACGCCATATAACTCTATCGATATTTCCGGCTCATATTTGCTTATATATGATTACTCGAAGGATTATAGCCATTGATTTTGCTATGATCGATTTTGAACACAACAGTTTGTCCCCGAGCTTGTAATATTTACGTGTAAATTTTTCCAGTTACTGATAGTCGTGTTAGGTGGAATCAATGGCTAAATGTTCCTTTAGCAAAACCAGATTTTTCTGAAAGTTGAAGCGGATGGTTCACCTTTCTTTCCTTATAAGAATTAAGTGTGATTAGTTTGGGGCTGTGCCTTATGAAGGGATCAAGCCTTTCCAAAAGTTGATCCCTTTGAAAGGGATCAAGCCTTTCTTAGTTCGTATTGGAGTTAGGATTCTTACGACATATTTTCAAGTGGGACCTTTGCAGCATTATTATGTATTGTGTCAAGATTTTTGAGCATGTTTCTGGCGATAGAATATTATGTTGGACCTTTTTTGGCATTGAGATTAGCCTTATTGGATGCTAGTCTCGGAGTTATAAAATCACAGTTTATCTTTTATGCAGAGTGCTGCTATACATAGAGATAGAGAGAAAGAGTATGAGTTGTTATCTCATTTCTAACGCTCAGCAGATCATGATACTTGACATTGCATATGATGAGAGTGTACGAAGTCTTCCGCTTACATAGCCTCATAAACGTCCAATTATAAATGAAGGGACATGTTTTGGAATCTTGTATCGTTATCTTGATAATATACTTGAGATATTTGAGACAATTTTTCTGGATTTAGGGCAAGACCTAGGCTTTCTATCGGTTTAGGGTTTGTGATGACTTCACTCGGCTTATATGACTTGCATCGTTCTAGAACTGAGCATCTCTCCAAAGATAAATCTCGGACCAGAATAAATATTTGGAAGATACTAACCAAATTTTGGATTTCTTTTATAACGCTCAATTATTCTTATTTTGGATGTTTTAGAGCCTATCTCTATGGGGGAGACGGGTAACTCTATTTAGGAACTTATAGTTTGTTTGTTGTGATCAGCAAAAAAATAGACTGGTAAGTGTTGGTGAGCTTACTGTTTGATTTTGAACCTTTGCGAAGGTTGTAACTTTGATAAATGTTAGTGTGTATGACTGTTCAAGTTTCCAAGATGGAACATTCATCAAGAAAGTTGTTTTACGCTGAAATCTAGTTCTTCGAGTGTTTACGACGTCTCTGGTACTAAAGACTTGATTTTTTTCGAGTACAAATTACTTTTTGAGAACGTCTTTTGAGAAGTTTCCGCATTTGGTGCGAAGGCCTCGTTTGACCTTGTGTATGGGAAATATTTCGGTTTCTTTGTGAATGTTCCGTAGCCAGAGAAGCTTTTTTTCTCTCAATGTTAAATCGTTGGGGTTTGTGATCGAGGATATTTTTACCGTAAGGTCTCGTTAGTTTGTCCCTTGGAAGTAGTGTATTATTGTTGAGGATTTTAGCTTTTCCGGATTCGTTTGTATAGTGAAAATATTTGAGAGAGTTTCTTGTATAGAATTTTTCTTTCGTATGCCGCATTTCTAATAAAATGTTTGTGGGCTTTGAGATTTTTTTTGCATTGGCACAAAGGTCTTGTTTATGACCTTGCTGTAGAGAAACGTTTTGGTTTGTTTGTGAATGTTTCGCAGCCAAAACTGCTGTTTCTGTTTGGTGTTTAAATTTTTGATTTGAGATCGAAGAAGTAGTACGGAGGGGTCACGTTAGTTTGGCCTTTTGGAAAGACAAATGTTCCTTCAGAATGCTTAGCGAGGAGTTTTCCTTCCAAGATCTGTTTTGTGTATTTTAGGTAGGATATTTTGTTTATTCTAAGAGCTTACAAGTGTTTCCTCATTTTCCGTGTTTCTGGGTTGAATGTTGCAAACTTGGTATGCTTTTTCAAGCATGTGGAACTTGGTCAATTAACGAGAAATTTATATTTTCCATTAACGGTTGGTTGTTAGGACTGAATTTTGTTAAGAAGACTTTATCGTATGATTTCTGTTTTTGGGTTACATCATAGTTGTTTGAGTAATCATCACTCAGCGTTTTTTAGACGTATCTCAGATAGTAATTTTTCTTTTGAGTGATTAGATGGAGCTTTGGTTTCTCATATGTTTTGGTCGTATAGCCAGGGGCGTTCTAGGTCGAGGATTAGACCATGCATATTTCATGTTAGCATTAAGGTCATGCTAGTTTAGAATTCTCCTTAAAGGGGATTCCTTATTCCGGTTTGGGTTTTAAGGGAAGATGTAATATGGCCAAGGGAAAACAGCTCTTGTTGAGAGTGATAGGCCAAGTATACCGGACTTTTCAGCGTCAAGGTGACCGATGCGGTAGAAAACTATTTTCCACTTCAGGTTTTAGTCATATGACAGGTGGGTTTTTATGTATTTCAATTCAAACTCTATCAAATTAACCCTATGGACTACTCTTGCCAAGAGAAGTCAAATTGTAGTATTTAGGGATCGAATCCACAGGGAGCGTGGATACACAATAAACTCAATACAGTCGCGATTAAGCTTGGAAAATAGATTAATCAGCAGTAAATAAACTATAGCAGATAATTGATTGAATTGTAAGGAAACAATAATAATAAATAGTTAGATCTAGGGTTTCAGGCAAGTGGATTATAGAGGATAAAAGCTAAGGTATTAATCATATAACTCGATATCTAATGTAAAAGACGACCAGCTCTCGCTGTGAGTCTAATCTATTGACTAAGTTCAATGTCTCAGCTCTCGTTTATTTATACGGAATGACCGTCGATCGAAGGCAATGATCCTGCATCGATCGATAGTCTCTTGAGTCAAGAGTTAAGATCTAATCGATATGTTCACTAATTTAACTAAATCAAGTCTCGTTTGTTTCTAGCAACCTATCTCAACAGGGTTAATTCTGGGTAGTAGACCATGCTCTCGCTTGCGCCTAACTATCCTATGATCATGTTTCTAATCAGCTACTCTAAAACACAAGAAATAAACACAATTCTATTGATAGATCTAATAATCACCCAAGAAATTCTATTGTTTGGCTAATCCATCAATTCCATTAATAAACCCTAAACCTAACAAGAGATCTACTAAGATATGATCTTTGTCTCAGAAATCATAGATGAATAGAATATATATATAGAATAGAAATTAAATAAAGAATGAAATGAGTTCCAGGAGGACTCTGAAGGAGTTCTCTCCTAACCCTAGAACAATGAATAGAATAAAGCTGGCTTAGTGTTTCAAGCGTAGCCATCAACAATGACTTAGAAAACATATAAATAGGGTTTTAGGTCGTCCATGAGTATTTTGGTAATTTCTGATGGCTTCTGGGCTTAAGTCGGCCATAAAACAAGTCGGGCCTGTCTTCTGGGAGAACCATCGATCGATGGTAAGGCTATGCCGTCGATCGACTCTCATTCATCTTCTCGGCAGCTTCCTCTCGCGAGGCAGAAAGACCACACTTCAGTAAATCGGGCATAAAATTAGATCTAACCGTCCCATGGACCTCAACGCGGTGGCATTGGAAACCTAACTCAAAGCTCTATCCGCTTTCAAAAGATAACGCATCTGCGCATTTCTGCATCTCGAAAAGCTCCAGAATCACCAAAGTTCTCCAGAACGTACCTGAACCTGAAAATACTCTAAAAAATACTCCAAATACATATAATAGACTCTAAATAGGGCTGATGTCATGGCACAATAGTGGTAAATATCAGGCCCTATCAACTCCCCCAGACTTGACCTTTTGCTTGTCCTCAAGAAAACAAGCATGTGGAAGAGGTTTTGAAAAGCGAAGACTCACATAATATCTAAGTATAACTGTCACCATACTTTGTTGCAACCACATCCTATAAAGTCAATCACATAGAAACTTTATATACCATATCCTAGTTATAGCAACCAATTCCATTCAACCAACAACTTAGCGAATACTAGTCTACCTCGCCTATATAGTAAATAAGACTCAAAACAAATCAAATAGCATCATCGAACCTCTCCCAGACTTAAATTACACTCTCCTAGTGTAATCCGTCCCGGATTGGTTAGGAAAAATTAAATCATAAGTAAATAGCTTAAATAGAAAACTCGATACCTCTCTCTGTGAGAGTGTGTCGATCGATGGTAGGCATGTGTGGTCGATCGATGGTCGCAATCCAACGTCGACCGATAGTGCGTCTATGATGTCCAGCGATGGTGGACTCAAATAGTCTGTAAAAATAAAATAAATCTCAAAATAAATAGTAGTATAAATAAAACCTAAATAAAAACTTACTAAACAATGGGTTGCCTCCCACTCAGCGTTTGTTTATAGTCTTTAGCTTGACGTTTTGAAACTCTGATTTGGTTCAGATGAGGTTGGGAACTTGCTCCAAAACAATTTCCAATGTCCAATTTCTTCAGCTTCGTCACCCTTTTTGTGAAAACCTCCATAGACTCTTCTCCTTTGTCAATCATCTCAGCAATAAGGAGTGCTCGAAGATTTGCAAATGGCTGCGAGAAACATCTGCTGCGCACTCTATACTTCCTGACACCATCTGAGAAGTGCGGAATCAATGATAACTGAGGACCGCCCTTGGTCCTTTTCCTCTTCTTCTAATTCCTCTTCTTCTTTCCCCAGACTTGTTTGATCTCGTGGGTGCCTCAATTGAAGAGAATATGAGATACTTCAAACTTATTCTTATCTGATTTTGATGAGTGTCGATCGACACTCTGGTGTTGTGGTCGATCGATGCTCAATTGGTGGTGTCGTTCGATTCTGAAGTTCTGGTGTCGATCGATACTGCTTCTGCTGGGTCTTTGTCGACTTTGCTCGTATTGCATGCTGATGATCACCAAATACACCATTGTAGGAACCTAGATGCACACTTCTGTCTGGTGGGATAGGAGATTCAACTTCAAATACAGCGCATGGAACCACAATCATCACAGGATCATGTATCCTCTTCACTCTTTTGTTAAAGCCATCAGCTTTTTCTGTGCTATAGGTAGTCTCTGATGTTTAGGGAAAGCAAGATGTGAGGTCTTGGACACATGCATTCTCTCCTCACCCGGTCCTGGTTCAATCATGTAACCTGGCTGTTCATCCAACAATGAGTGTTGATCGATGTTGGATGGCCGGGTGTCAATAGATAGCATCATGTGGATGTCGATCGATATCATAAGGTAGGTGTTCATCGATGTTAGCCTTGGTGAAGTCTCTTGATCTTTTCCAGAAGTGTGTTGATCGTCATCAAGCTTCATCTCCAAGTCCTGATCTATATCTTTAATCTTTCCCTCCAGCTCTAAGAAGTCTTCCATATTGACTTTCCTGCTCGAATCCAAATACCCAAGTTGTTCTCTATCCTCTACCTCCAAAAGATCTCCCATGGTGATTTCTCTGTCTACATCTAGAACATGATAACAAATTGATACATCGGTATTCTTTTAGTGTCGAGTCTTCAATGCCCTGAGAAAATTGTCCCAGAAAAACAGTGTCGAGATGAACAATATTACGATGAAAGTGTTGAGATGAACAGTGTTGCAGTGAACACTGTCTTGGTAAACAGTGTCAGGTTGAACAGTGTCGATCGATGGTGAGGTATTAACATCGATCGATGTTGTGGTCGGATCACTGATATCGGCTTCTTCTACTATTCTCAACTCTCCATATCAATCTTCTTCTTCTTCTTCATCTACCATATATCTCGGCATAGCTTCCATCTCGACCTTCATATTTGCTTCAGTATGATAGAGAAAGTTGGTGAGGAAGGCATTCGTGATGTCATTCCAGGTAGTGAGAGATCCTGGTGGCTGCAACCTCTTGAACCAAGATGCTGCTTCTCCAGCAAGAGAGCATGGAATAGTTTGCAGAAGTGGTAATCTTTAGAGACTACATTGCACTTAATGGTTTGACGCTAAATCATCGAATGATTCATGGTGGCTACTGGGACATTCATGAGGACGACCATGAAAAGGATGCCTGACCAACAAGAGATATATAACCATGGTTCAGCTCAAAGACATTCCTTTGTGGTGCAGAACGACGCATCGCAGACCTTTTGGCGTAGGAATCCTCAGGCCTGTTGTAGTCTCTATGTACCTTTTGTCGTTCAATCCCAGAATTCACAGTAACAGCAGTAGCATCAGGGATTTCAGTCCCCTGTTCATGAATCAATTTCCCTGCACTGTTGTGCGCACGACCTCGCTCGTATCGTAAGATGTCATTCTTGTCAACTCTCAGTATGAGTACTTCGATCTTCTCTACCTTTTCGCAAGTAGTATCAATCGACGGCGAATAGTGGGTGTTGATCGATGTCATGATGTTGTATCGATGGACGGTGAAGTATTGGTGTCGGTCGATGCTCGCTTTTCTTAGCTAGCGATCACTGCTTGGAGTGTGTCTACTTCCCTCGTAGACTTATGGATCGTGCGCGAATCAGCAGGTTCCTTTTTGAAGAATTCAAAAATCCTCTCCTCATTGCTTCCTTGTACTAGTGTGTACCAAAAACACAAGAAATTTTTTTATGTAAGTAAACTAATATACAAAAATACCTAGACTAAATCAAACAAATTGTGTCTAATGGCGAATCCTTGCTCCCCGGCAACGGTGCCAAATTGGAAGGTGGATTTTTATTATTTCAATGCAAACTCTATCAAATTAACCCTACAAACTACTATTGCCAAGAAAGGTCAAATTGTAGTATTTAGGGATCAAATCCACAAGGAGCGTGGGCACACAATAAACTCAATATAGTCGCGATTAAGCTAGACAAATAGATTAATAAGCAGTAAATAAACAATAGCAGATAATTGAATGAATTGTAAGTAAACAATAATAACAAATAGCTAGATATAGGGTTTCATGCAAGGGGATTATAAAGGATAGAATCTAAGGGTATTAATCATAGAACTCGATATCTAATGTAAAAGACGACCAGCTCTCGCTGCGAGTCTAATCTATTGAATAAGTCTGATATCTCAGCTCTCGCTTATTTATACGTAATGACCGTCGATCGACGGAAATGATCCTGCGTTGATCGATAGTCTCTCGAGTCAAGTATTAAGATCTAATCGATATGTTAACTAAATTAACTAAATCAACTCTCATTTGTTTCTAGAAACCTAGCTCAACATGGTTAATTTTGGTAGTATACCATGCTCTCGCTTGCGCCTAACTATCCTAGGATCATGTTTCTAATCAGCTACTCTAGAACACAAGAAATAAACACAATTCTATTGATAGATCTAATAATCACCCTAGAAATTCTATTGTTTGGCTAATCCTTCAATTCCATTAATAAACCCTAAACCTAACAAGAGATCTACTAAGATACGATCTTTGTCACAGAAATCATAGATGAATAGAATATATATAGAATATAAATTAGATAAAGAATGAAAAGAGTTCCAGGAGGACTCTGAAGAACGTACCTGAACCTGAAAACTCTAAAGGATACTCCAAACACATATAATAGACTCTAAATAAGTCTGATATCATGGCATAATAGTGGTGAATATCAGGCACTATCATCATACGATGAGTGTTTTGTATAATGCTTCCTTTAGTCATATTAAAGTTGTTTTCGGATAAATTTCTTTTAGTCAAGAAAGCAAAAGATTTCACTGAATTTTTTTAGTCATTACTTAGGAAGACGAAGCCCAAAAGACTTCATGCCCAATCCGTTGGGAGTTAGTCACATGATAATGGCTTGCTCAACTGTAACCGAGGGGAGTAAGAGGTAGAAGCCAACGAGCTATAAGACTGAAGGAAGCGATCTGCTAGATCGTAGTGCAAAGATATAACTTTTAAATATGTAGTCAGAAGATGAATCATAAGACTCTGTTTTAGCTTTACGAAAATCGTGTAGAATACTTCTTCGTAAAACCTGTTATGTTTATTTTTGAAATTTGGCTTTGTATAACTCAGTTTGACTATACGAAGGATGTTCCATGTAAGTTTTACAAGTAGGGATTTGCATATAAGTAAATGGAGTGTGTTTCTCGTAAATTACTTGTAATGCTTACGAGCGAGGACTAGGTTCTCCTTGTTCATGGTTTCGTATTGCGAAAGTCGTTTTCATGACACAGATCTTATTTTGTCGTAGATTTTTTCATATAACATGATTTATTTATGTGATAGTAGTGGGTGACCGGTTTTATGAGGAGTTTTGTAAATTTTATTTTTTTGAATTTTCTCTGCGGGAACTTTCCGTATTTTTTTGTTGTTTAAGTTTATACGTAAAATTCGTTAGTTATCCTGAAAATCTTCCGAAATAAGACTTTCCGATTATCTCATGCTTGGATAAAAATTATTTTCTTCCTTGTCCATGATGAAATATACGAATTTTTTCCTTGTATCTTTATGAAATAGGCGCGGATTATGCGGAATTGTTGTCTCGACATTTCTGGTCATATTTGCTTAAGATATGATTTTTCAGACGATTTTAGCTGTTGATTTTCCATGACGATTATGACCCCAACATTGGTATGGTTAGAAAATGCAGAGAAATCGCAGATTATATTGTGACAAAACACTTGGATATTTCCAAAATCTTATGTTATTTAAGACAATTTAGCAGTAAGGATATGATCTCCATATTTGATTGGTTTTCGTCTTTCTCAACAACTTTGGGTCTTGAGAGGTTCTAGAGAGATTAACTTTGTTCATTCGGTGGTTTTGGGAAGGCGTGCAGAAATGAGGGAATTTTACCCTATTTCCTTCAATCCTCTTCTATGAGAAAAAATAAGATATGTCCACAAACTTGGGGAGAGAAATTTCTGTCCTTTCAAAGGCTTTGTGGGTTTTGATAGATTTTTATATGTTCCCTTTTTGCGAGTGCCATCGTGATTACGCTAGCCATGGTCGAACTCTTTTAAGATTTAGAATCTGATTATTTTGAGTAAGAAAACTCTGACTCCCCACAGAAGGAACCAAACTTTGGGAGCTGGAAACTCGGCTCAATCGAAATTTATAATAGAATATGTGAATATTTTCAGAACCGATAATCACATCAACATGAGAAACAAAAAATAAGAATAGAGATGAAAGTTTTTTTATAGGTTTTGGACTGGAATTTATGAAAGGCTGCCTATGTATCCCTTCCAGTGTCAAGCCGAATTGTAGTTTGTTTTACAAAGTTTTTTTGGCAAGATATGGAAAAGCTTTTGGCAAATTTTCGTATAGTAAATCGGATACAAGCACTAGAGAGCATTGTGGAAAACCTCTAACTTAGGTTCCCTTAGACTAAGAACCACCTAGAACTAAGTTCTCTAAAGTTAAAGCTGAATGCAGAGAGCAAGCATTTGGTGTATGAATGTGTCTGTCTAGACCTTTTTTCTATATACTCATTCTTAGGTCTGCGATCTTCCAATTTGTCATCAATTTGTATATAACCCTCAATCTATTTTTCTCCAATCTTTCCTTAGCTCTAAGATTTGGGCCAATCTTCTTTGGAGGTTTTCCTTTTTCGTTTTCTTCCTTATTCTTTGCCAAGTAAGAAATTGTTATTGATTTGTTTTTCTTACGGTTTAAGTCATATTGTGCCATTTTGTGGTTTTTAGGCCATTTTCGACGCATTTTACGATTTACGCATTTTCACGTTTTTCCCAGATTTTGTCCTTTCACTCCAAGCGTACGAAGATAACTCAGCTCCCGAAGGAAAACTCTTCTGAAAAAGACAATCCAAAATCGTCCACTCAACCAACGGCTTCAGACAAAGAAAGCCACAACAAGCTTCCGAGCTCAACGCTCTAGCCCAACTAAGGAGACAAACCCAGAAGAATCGTCAATACCAGCAACAGTCGCCACAACCAAGACAATCGACGGAACCTTGCTGAATGAGTAAAACACTCACGGCAGCAAACTGATATACAAGACGGCTTGATCACCAAAAGGGGTACGTCGGCCAACTCGTCGTAGGATGAGTTTAGCTGTCCCACTCTCTAAAACGCGCGATGATTGTACGTAT
Source organism: Moricandia arvensis (assembly GCA_905132765.1). Classification (NCBI taxonomy): domain Eukaryota; kingdom Viridiplantae; phylum Streptophyta; class Magnoliopsida; order Brassicales; family Brassicaceae; genus Moricandia; species Moricandia arvensis. The sequence continues at coordinate 14,580 of CAJHQP010011045.1, forward strand.
ACACATATACTCGTATACTCCACATTTTAAAACATTCTCCCTCGTACTTGATTATTTTTTTTATGATGATAAGACAATGCAATAAGACTTCTAAGGAGTCGCAAATCTTTTATATTGCAGTAATACACGTAACTTGTGAATTACTTTATGACCAGACCGGGAATCCACGATTCGCCCGAAATGTCTAAGTAAGAACAAACAAATATCGTATCCCGGAATGAAATTATAAGGAAAATAAATCCAGAACCAAATGGTTACTAAACTTTTAACGCTTTCAAAAAGCTACCCCCAGTCGCAATATCAAAGAAGACCTTCTAGCCAAAACGCAAAAATTCTCTCACATATACTGACAACGCTAAAATACTTTACCCAAAGGAAAAACATATTTTTAGAAAAAGCAAGAAGTCTCAGACTACAAAATACATTTCAAAACACGAGCAAACTACTTGAACAGTCCTCTCCCGACTGTAAACTAACAACTAACACAAGTTAAAAAGACATGTACTTTCTCTTACATCATGTTCGTCGACTGGCCCGATGGACAAATCGAGCTCTCAAAACGACGCTTAGCCGACCTGTTTCCTCTTATTGGCATGGTCCTCAAACATCAGACACAAGCGCATAAGTGCACTATAGAAATGCCGCATTCATTGCTTTAGAGACTTTAAAACTGTCTAGAGAGATACTCGATTCCTGATGATGCAAACTCACATAACTGAGAACTTCATAAGATTTCAATATCGAGACAGAAGATCTTAATATACATCATTTCTGAATCGAGTGAGAAAATGGAGGAAGTGCAAGAGTGTAAAGCCGCCCAATCGGAGCGCACGCAGGAGCAATACTCCGAGGAAGGCCCACGGAAAAAAATGAGAGGAAGAACCAGTCTGTGAAACACTTAAAAAGGATGAGAGAGGGTGAGCAGACTAGAGAGAGGAGAGAGAGAGGCGAGAGGAGAGAGAGAATATAGAGAGAGAGAGGAGAGAGAGAGAGAGACGAGAGGGAGAAGAGAGGAGAGAGAGGGAGGAGGAGAGAGAGAGAGAGAGGGGAGAGAGGAGAGAGAGGAGAGGTGAGAGAGAAGAGAGAGGCGAGCAGAGAGGAACGAGGGGAGAGAGAGAGGAGAGAAGAGAGAGAGGGAGAGAAGAGGAGAGAGGGAGGGAGAGGCCACAAGTTAAGAGACAAGAATGAGAGAGAGAGGAGAGACTACTCATAACTCGTACAAAGGCATAGTATACATTGCACATACGAGGAGATACGAAAAAGAAGAGTTGCCCCTCTTCGTTGATGAGGACTTTGGACGTTCATGAATTAACCAATGTTGACCTGAGCATTTCGAAGTAAGCATGATGCATCATTAACAGACAGAATGTGAACAGAAGATATCACAGATACCTCGGAGAGGTAGAAGGAATGAAAGACAAGAGAGAGATTGTGAGAGAGAGAGGGAGTGAGACGACAAAACTTCTCTCCTTCTGACGGGTTTTGATTGTATTTTTTTGTAGAGAAGAAAGCGAGAGAGTGGAAGAGAGAGAACCTTACCGAATACGAAAAATATAATTTAAGAGAAGCCGCAAGACGCGGGAAGATTGTAATTATGATAGACGAGCGAACGTGTATAAACATGCAAAATTTGATGGGGGACACAAGACTCCTCCTAACACAAGAGAGACACAACAGGCTTTCGAAATGCGAGTACGAAGAAAAAGAGAGCGCAGAGGAGTAGCAAGAGAGAGAGAGGCGGAGAGAGAGGAAGAGTAGAGAGATCGGGAGAGAGAGAGGAGAGAAGAGGGATGAGAGATGGAGAGACGGAGAGAGAATCACGACGAAGGTCGACGGAAGACCGACGGCGGAGAGAGTGCAGTAGAGGTAACTACGAGAGAATATATCTCTCT
>CAJHQP010011046.1:0-16468 GCA_905132765.1 Moricandia arvensis
TGGATCTGGTTCGGTTTAACCTCATGTTATTGCATTCACATAAATGTTCATAACATCTGTATTTTTATATATACATATCTTAAAAAATAAAAATATTTACAGGGGCCTATAAAAATAGAGGCCAAGGCCAAGGTTTTCAATGGCTTGACCCAGACCCGGCCCTACTCATGAACTTTTAATTGTGACTTTTTACATAAAAAGAGATTGGTAACCGTCACAGAACTTAATCCGCTTGCATGCAATAATCCATTCTTCGGTCACATGCGCGACAAAAGAGGGCCACGCATGCATAATAATCTTTTTCCAGATTTTATGTGCTAAAAGGTCACAAAATTACGAAAGGCTGCAGAGTCGGGAGAAGAGATTACCAAGGCGCATTTAAGTAGTAAGCCCCACTTGTTGTTTCTGGAAAGTAAAAAGACGATGACAAACGTGAATACAATCTGAAAAAGTAAGAGCATCATTATCTATGGTTCTTAGGAGGGGACATGTGGGGCCTATAAACATTGGGCAAGAACCGCTTCTAAAAACTACTAAATAAGAACCGGTTTTAGAGAGTTTCTTACACTGTTTTGCAGGCTCCACTGACACGTGGCGGCCCCGCGATTGGTTCATTTTTCAATTTTTTTTCTTTAATCAGTCAAATTAAAAACTCCATTAGGAGTTCTTTAGGAGTGTCTATGGGACAATGATGCTCTAATAAGGTCCCTTACTCATGTGTTTTTTAAAAGTAAACAGAGCATAAGTTTTAGGAAAAAGTTTTATAGCTACACGAAGTTTACTCTAATATCATGGAAATCATCTAATGTTTCAGAATATGTTAACAATTACATGATGTTTTACGAAAGTAAATGATTATATGGTGGGAATATCAAAATCGGATTTAATTGATTTTGAAAAAAGTTTATGGGGTCAAACTGTAATTAATCCAGAAAATCAAATTTAAAACAAAAAATTAAGTTTTTAGAAAAAATGATTATGTACATTAATTTTGATTGGGTAAAATTATAGAAAATAATTGAAAAAACAAAAATAAGATATTTATAATTGAAATTTAATATATTTTAATATTATGAAAATTTTTAAAAATACGAAGACAATAACTTGATAGAATCAACTCATATTAATTTCTAATATAAACACTTAAGGAATTCATATTTTGGATTTTAAATTAGAAATAAATTTGGTTGACGGATTGTAAATATATTAACAAGATGAATATTTTAGATTTCAAGAAAAGAAATGCTACGTCTCATAACACTTAACAATTAACATCATAAAACTATAAAATATTATTTACAAATAAATTCATTTTCTTTGAATTCTAAAATAATTCACCTTGGCTAATATATTTACAATCCGTCCACCAAAATTTATTTCCAATTTAAAACCTCAAAATATCAATTCCTTAAATAGTGTTTATATTAGCAATCAATATGATCGACTATATCGAAATTATTGTCTTCATATTCTTAAAGTTTTCATACATATTAAAATATATTAGATTTCAATTATAAATATATTATTTTTGTTGTCAACTATTTATTTAATTTTACCCAATAAAAATTTAATGTACACAATTAATTTTTCTAAGACTTAGTTTTTGGTTTTACGTTTGTTTTTTTCGTAATTACAGTTTTAACCCATTATATTTCTTAAAATCAATTAAACCTGATTTTTGATGTGTCTCATCATATAATCATTTACTTTCGTATATATGCGCATGTATTAACATAAATATCGTATAGTTATTAACATATTTTGAAATATCGGACGGGATGGTTTCCACCATATTATGATGGTAAACTTTGTGTAGGGTAACAAACATTTTTCAAGTTTACACTTTCTTTCTCCTCCTTTATCATCTCTGTGCTTGTCTTGTTGCGTCTCATATCGTTTCAAAGCATCAATTAACCAACAAAATAATTTCTTTTTGTAAGCTTTCTCATGTAGTTTTACTCTTTGAAAGCTAGTAACTCGCTCATCGTGACTCGTTCGTAGTTAAAAGTTTCCATTTTTATACTCAAAACCAAATGGCTAATAACAACAACCCTCATGAGAACCTTTCAGACCAAACACCTTCTGATGATTTCTTTCGACCAAATCCTCGGTCTTGGTAACTTCTCAGCCTCTTCCACCGCTGGAAGCGGAGGAGGAGCACCGCCGATGATGTTGCAGTTGGGTTCCGGCGACGAAGGAAGTCACATGGGTGGGTTAGGAGGGAGTGGGTTTCACAGTTCAGATGTATCCTCTAGGTTTGAGTCTTGATCAAGGCAAAGACCTGACTTTCTAAGACCTGAAGGAACTGCGAAACGATTCTCAGATGATGTTGTTCATGCATCAACCCTCTTTCTTTCCATGAGACCTGTAAGTTTAAACTTCTTCATGTGGCTTGTTCTTGTTGGAGTCAAGTCTTGTGCAAATGGTTTAGTTACTTCTTACATCTTTTGTTTTTTTGTTGTGAAGGTGTTCCACGGCCAGCCGATGCAACAGCCGGCCTCCATTGGCGCCGCATCAGCCAACATCAATCCGACCTAGGGTTCGAGCTAGGCGTGGTCAGGCTACTGATCCACATAGTATTGCTGAAAGGGTAAAGTTTCTTTTGTATTTCCTTGTGATATACATACATGCAAGTAGTTGATTGTTATCATTGTGTTGTTGTCACTGAGGGATAAGCTGAAAGCTCTTTTTTAACTTTGCCGCAGCTTGCGTAGAGAAAGAATAGCGGAACGGATCAGGGCGCTTCAAGAACTTGTACCTACTGTTAACAAGGTCCTCTGTATCTTCCACCTGGAGCCTCACCTTCATAACAATTTGTCTAGGCTTTGTTACATGGAGTTCATAACACTTGCTGTTTTTCTCTGCAGACAGATAGAGCTGCTGATGATTGATGGAGATTGTTGAATATGTAAAGTTTCTCAGGCTCCACAAGTTAAGGCGTATTCTAACAGCCTTTTAATGTTCCAAAGAATAAACAAGTCCAAATATGCTTTTGTTTTCTTTGGACATTTTAATCTCTCTTTTTGTTTTGTTTCATATGGAGGATAATCATGGTTTAATAGCAATATTAAAAGATCAAGTTATAATGCATCATGCTCACATTATAATATGAAGATCTCTGTAGATCAAACGCTTCTTAAATATCAAAATGCAGTAGGTTGCTAAATGCTCTCTGTCAAAGCCAGAAGTCTCTCTTCACTTTAAAAGATAAGAGAGTATGCAATGATGATTTTATCTGATAACATAATAAAAATCGTTTAGTTAATTTTTTAATGGAATTTTCCATGCTCATCTAAGAAAAGTAAAAACTTTTATTGTCGTGGATAAAGCTTATCTCTTTGAGTGATAATTTATATTCTCTCTTTGGTCAACTTTTTTGGGTAGGTTTTGAGCATGAGTCGTCTTGGTGGAGGCCGGTGCGGATTGCTCCACTTGTTACTGATATGCCTTTGTCATCATCAATTGAGGTAAAAGAATTTTCTTTTTACTGAAAGATCAATGAGTAAATGTTTTTTTTTTTTGGATTCAAACTGCTTATAAATCTCAATATGATGGAAAACGAGTGATGGGTGGGAAGGACACCACAAGCCGCTTGGGAGAAATGGGTCCCTAACGATGGGACCGAACGTCAAGTGGCTAAACTGATGGAAGAAAACTTTGGAGCAGCGATGCAGCTTCTTCAATCTAAGGCTCTTTGTATGATGCCAATCTCATTGGCTATGGCTATTTACCATTCTCAGCCTCCGGACACGAATCCTCCTTCCACGTAGGATTCTTGTGCAAGTAAGGGTTTGTACAGCAATCCAACGGTCCATGACTCTGGCTTTCTTGCTCTTCATCACCCTCCCCACACCAACGTGTTCGGTAAATTAATGGAGAGATGGGAAGTCAATGTAGGATTTTTGCAAGTAGAAGGGATAATTTGTCAAAAGGCTCACTTGTTTAAATTATGATTTTAAATCATTTTTATCATTATTTTTTGAGGTGGACTTTGATTAAAGCAGCTTTTTTATTTTCATGACTTTAGTGGGAGGAGTTTGATGAAGGAGCTTCAAGTAGTTGTTGTAGTGGGAAGGCGTGGAACCTTGTTGAGTTTTTTATGTACACATTGGAAGACAAATATATAGAATAGTACTTGAATTAGTATTATTAATTACTTTGGAGTAAAATATGAGTAAAAAAGACTTCTTGTTCTTCAAAAAGATTTATTACGGCACCTTCACATTAATCTTGGAAGTGATATAATAACAGACAAAATAGAATGTTTTGGGTTCATCTAATTTTATGTAATTTAAAATCCTATTTTTATCGAAAGGTTATCATTTAAATTATGGACTATTTTCATAAATGCAACAATAATAATCCAGGCTACAACATATAAAATAACAATCAAAGTATTTAAACTAAACCAACATCGTACTATAAAACCAAACCAATATCATATTATTCGGTTCTCGTTAATCGAATCTTGAATCAAAATTATATTACTCTTACATTAATCAATACATGATTTTAATACTGACTCTAAAATGGACATTAAGTTCATATACTAACCGAATCGTGTGTTCTTCACATCACTAACTCCACCTAAACATATCAAAATCTATCACTTCCATATTTTAGAGTGTTTTACACTTATAGTCACTCTTCTTATCTTTTTATTACAATCTTAGGTCACTTATTACTGCCTAAGGCAGTTTTTGTGAACTAGAAACCAAACTATTGTCAACTAAAAGCTCTTTATTTAACTAAGTGGTCCCACAAAATTTTAAATTGATTACTTTTCTACTCTTTCTCGGGAGAACGAAGACTAACAAAATTGTGACAAAAAGCTTAAATAGCTTCTTACTTCACATATCACTCCTTAACCTCTCAAGTGCATCATGTAATCAATGGCAGAGCTCCATCTTCGCGTCGATTTTTTCCTGTTCCTCCTCCATGACCGGCTGTCGAGCCTCAACTTAGCTCGATCATGAAGCCATCGCATCTCGTACTCTCCTTCGCCGTGAAGTCAACACAAATAGTTTCGTTCTCCACATCTTGCTCTCCCAACTTATCTCCCATTTACTGTGACAGTAGCTCTGATAGTTGTGATGCTCGAAATCCTTCATGGTGGTGTCGTCGCGTCAAGCTCGAGCAATAATGACCAAATCTCACAAAAACTCACTATTCTCAAAATTTGAAGTTAAAAATCATTTTATAAGTGATAAAACTTATGATTTTAAGGTGTAACCAACAATTAAAACGTCAAAGAATGAAAAAAAATATGTGAAATAAATCAATGGCGGCCGGAAAAAAGTGTTGCAGGAAACCTAGGGAAGACGAAGACATATTTACTAAATACCATTCATTAAATAAATAAAAAATGAGGGAAGGGAGAGTCGATCTGTGGTTTGGATGGAAAAAAAAATGATAACCACTAGGCTACACTAAATTTACAGATATTTAGTACATAAAATACATAGTATTTTAACAATGCAAATATTTTTTTATATATACCTTTATTTGTAATAATGAGATAAAAAACTTAAAATAATCTTCGATTAATCTCTAACTAATCTGGTAATTTTTGTTTATCTCGCTAAACCCAGACTGTGTACAGTGTTGCCACATATTTCATTGCCTTCGATGTACATGTGTACACAACATGAGGTATACATAATCAAGTTTTACACAAAACAACAAGCTTTTCCACATAGAAGTATGTTTCTATATTGAAATTGATCGATGAGACATTATAATTGTACCATATCTCTATCAAAATCAAAGCTTTTGCAAGCATGGTAAAATATGTGCACCTTGATTGGACGGACTAATGAATAAGCTTCAAAGCACATAACATTATGGACAATATCTCTTGCTACTTGGTCAATGTTCATATGTCTAATATACATATTATATTTTCTTAATGATATTTTTCATATCACTGTTATAATTTTAGTGTACATGTACATTAAAATTTGGTAGCATACATGTATACAACAAAATATGATAACGACAAGTGTACAACAACTTAACATATACAACAAACTTGTTTAGCTTGTCTATTAGTTTTTGAAGAACTTTGATCATATTTTTATGGATCTTCTCGGCTAGCGACTTCTCCAAAATAGTGAGAAATGCATTCTAATCTACCTAACCAAGATTCAAACAATCAAATTTAAATAAAAATGGTAATTTAACATAGTTTCTTGACTAAAAAATCAGAACTTTTAAACCAATTTTGCAACCAATATAGACATGATCAAAAAAATTTAGTGCATATGAACGTTAAAATTATTTGGTATCTCATAAAATGGTAAGTGGATTTGGCTATGATTTTCACATTGAAATTAGGGTTTATACATGCTATTTGAAAAATATTCACCAATAGCATTTAAATATTATCCACACATACAAAGATTCATGAATATTTATATGTACATGTCACATTGTACAAATTTTTTTGCTATCCATATGTACAACGATTAAGATGTACATAGATAAACTTGTACAATGATTCAAATGTACACTTGATCAATTTATTAACATTAAAACTATAACATATCAAATGGGTAAGCTAAATACCAATAAAATTATATGTACATGACACTACGTACACTAAAAGTTTCATAAAGATCATATGTATATGACATTGTGTACACAAAAATTTCACTATCCACATGTACAACGATTCACATGTACACCGGTCAATTTGGACAATAATTCACATGTACACAATATAAAAATTCACCATAACCACATATATTTTTGGCCAAACCATAAATCTTATTTTGCAACATAACTGAAAACTAATTTATGCAAAAAAAATAAAATGCTTATTTTAGCTAAAATTGAAAAATATTATTGTTCCCAAAAAATGATTTTATAAGATCATGCATATTAAGAATACAATGAATATTCAAAATCTATCTTTATAAAACAAGAAAATATCTAAAAAAACTTACTTTCTTGAAAACAATTAGTTTTACATCAAAAATCAATTAGTTTTACATCAAAAATTAGTTTTACAACAATTAGTTGTACAATGATTAACATGTACACTAATTAACTTGTACAATAATACATGAACATCAAATGATTTTTGTACATGATATGTAAGTTTCATTATTTCTACGATCAAAGTGATACAAAAGTTGAATCAATATAAGGTAGCTCTTCGACAATATGATCTAGTCAACTTATGTAAATATGTTCATTGATATGTCATGATTTTAGTAAGTTTTAACATTTGCATTTATCACATCTAAGTCATTTATAATGTATTTAGAGGTATTTGGTGCATATATTTGTTCATTTGCATTTGAGTACACATTAAAAAGTATTAGGTTAACTTAAGAGGACTTATATGCAATTCTGGAATTTGAGGGCAACAAAAACATTTAAAATTACAAGGACCAAAGGTGCAAAAATAATGAAACTTGATCTCAAGGTTCAACAATGGTGATCTCGATCTCGGATGCAATGAAAACTTCGCTTTATGGTCCACCGAAGGTCATGGAAAAAGTCTAAGATCACGGCAAAGACGTAGGATAGGGCACGACATTAAAGGTTCCCACCAGATTTGCAACACTACAGAAGAGAATACCCATAGAGAAGAAAAACGAATCCAGCGATGGAGCTCGACGTGGCCGTGAATTGTAGCGGAGAGCTTGTTGGCTTACAGCAATCCCAACGTCTATGGTCCAGGACGGTGAATCAGCCACGGTGAGCTGAGTTCGTGGCTCAAGTTCGAGATGGAAGCATTGCTCTTGTATCTGCTATTGAATCAGTATAACATCTATGTTAACCGAACTTATGTCCAAGCTGGTTGATTTCTTGTTGGAAGACGTCGAGTCCTCTGGTTTTGTCATCGTCTTGGATAAGCCGATAGATCCTTGTCGTTGACATCATCAGAGATATGGGTTGACATATCTCTAAAGATAGCCAAAATAAAAGAGACAATGAATAAAAATAAGTTTCATTGAAGCAAAATTCTGAATCAACACAATTCATTTTATAAACATAATAGAGAACTTAGACGGGAAGAAGATGAAGAAGAAAGATACATGGGCCCCATTTCATTTGGTTTTCTAACTAAAAAATAGATAATAAATTTAATTAGTTTAAATCATATTTACTTAAAAGTTTATTTAGTTAGTTTATAACTAAGTATTATCTTTTGTTTAGAAAATCTACCTTAGTAGAGATAAGTGCTCTATGATGTAATAATAAACTAGAAAACTGTCTTTGAATGTAAATGTCTCCATATTTTATCCTATAAAAAAATTATGTGCTTCTTTTCACATTACTACCGTGACCCTAATTAATGTATGTTTCTCTTCATATATTGCATTTTTCATTATACACTCATATATACATTTCCTATACATTATTTGAAAAGTGATTTAACACAAGTCATCTTCACAACCATTTCCACTAAAAGAAAATGACATAACATGCTATAATTGATGATATTACTTATGGATAAACATGATATGACAATTACATTTAATGTAAATTTATAATTTGGTAAAACTTTTAGAATATAGAAATAACTAATACAAAATCATTAAAATAAATCTATTTAATATGACTTTAAATAATATAATAATAATAAAAATAAATATTTTGTAAAATTTTAAATATTATTTAATCTATTTTTACAATCATACAATTTTTTAATATTAAACAAAATATTCAAAATTTCATGGATTTTCTTAAAAATTATAAATTTTTAATTGTAACATCATTTGTTTCTTTTTGATATCTACAAATTTTTTAAAATTCTGTTTAGTTTTATTTTTAATAATTATAAAAAATTTGTATCAATATTTTAAATATATATATATATATATATATATATATATATATATATATATATATATATATATATATATTCTTATAAAATTTAAGATAAATCAACTGTTTATTTTAACTTAAATTTATGTTTCACTAAGTTAAAATTTATATTAAAATATTAGGATACAAACAATAAAATCTAGAATATCAACATAATTTTATTTTTCAAACAAAATTTAAATTAAAAATCTTATTGCTGCACATTGTGTAAGGGAAAACACCTAATAAAAGCATATATACTTAAGAAGCTTCACTTATATTCTATATTATATAAATATAAATGATCTTATGGGTGTTTTTCAAAAGTGACTCAAAATTTGAAGTTAAATACAAAAATAACCCATCATTTTTTTGGAACTTTCATTTCTTTATTCACCCTAGATTTTTGAGTTATTCACGAAAATGTCATTGTTTTTTTTTTTAAATGAGTTTTTTACTCTATCATCCTCATCAAATATTTAAAACTAGGTGGCCGCCCGCACCCTGTGCGGGGATAAACAGATTCAAATTATGGATTAAGTAGTACAAAGTTTTAGCAGTAACGGATTTTATATCATAAGACCATCGTCTTTGGTAGAAAGCATCAGGCACAGAAAATGTTGGTAGTCGATATTTTACACGGAGGAGATGGAACAAAGTAACTTCAGTATCAAGAGGTAGTCGTTCCGGTATGCATAATTGCAACGTCCCAAAATAATTTGTGTGTTTAAGAAGATATTTTATTTTCCAAATCTGGAATTAATAGTGTATAGTTTTAGAAGTAACATATTTTATATTATCACTAATTAGAATTGTATTGTATATGTGTTGTAAGTCTTTATTTTAGGTAAAAATATTATTATGTTTTGTTTTTTCGAAAAGTTTATGTAGACATATTAAAAGAAAATATAATAAAATTGAAAGTATTATCCATAAATTATGGATTACCCAGATTCAAATTATGGATTAAGTAGTATTCAAGAATCCGCAGAAGAATAAAATCATCTATCAAGAATCTCTTTCTCTCGGGTTAGGCATTACCGAATGGTGAAGCGTGGATCCCGAACTTGGTTAAGGCGATAACAGATGTAGTAACAAATAAGAAGAAAGCGATTCATGTAGACAAGAAGATGGTAGATGGATCTTACTCTGATGATAAAGGAAAGAAACTCATCCCTCTTATTGTCGCCGCTCAGGTAAAAAGAACACACATCATCCACTCTTAGAGACACCAATTCGATTTTGATGTCTTTTCTAACTTTGTAAAAAAACTTTTCTTTACTTTTTTTTTGTAGTACTTTATCGTTAAGATGATCCAATGAGCTATCAGAAATGACATCAAGATAAGTGGAAAGCCACTTTAAGAGCTTTGTTTTATTGTGAGAAGAGTTTTTATTTTTTCTTGTTTTTGGCTTTATGTTGCTGGTGTTATATCTTGAGATTTGTTCGAATCATTTACATCATCTTTGTCTCTAAGTTTTTGTTGTTTTCTTCCTCTGTGTCCGACTAACCAACCAACATACTTGTCATACTTGATATAATTTATAGATAATACTTTCAATTTTATTATATTTTGTTTTAATATGTCTACATAAACTTTTCGAAAAAATAAAACATAATAATATTTTTATCTAAAATAAAGACTTACAACACATATACAATACAATTCTAATTAGTGATAATATAAAATATGTTACTTCTAAAACTATACACCATTAATTCTAGATTTGGAAAATAAAATATCTTCTTAAACACACAAATTATTTTGGGACGTTGCAATTATGCATACCGGAACGACTACCTTTTGATAGTGAAGTTACTTTGTTCCATCTCGTCTGTGTAAAATATCGAGTACCAACATTTTCTGTGCCTAATGCTTTCTCCCATAGACGGTAGTCTTATGATATAAAATTCGTTACTGCTAAAACTTTGTACTACTTAATCCATAATTTGAATTTGTTTATGCCCGAGAACGTGCCAAATTGATTGTCAAGGAATTATGTGATGTGCCAAATTGATTGTCAAGGAATTATGTGATGTGCCAAATTGATTGTCAAGGAATTACTACCAACCTCTGACTCATATGTACTTCCTTGGACCCACTTCTCCAGCTCTATCAGTTCATTTCTTAGAAGTTCGAACCGATAGATCTCATTGGGTTCGGAATCCACACTATCAACCTTTTCTCTGGATCTCTCAATACATTCATCTGCCAGCTTAAAAAATCCCAAAAGATATTAACACAGCATCTTCTCACTTGGTGAAAACCAAATTCGAAATATCAAGTACTTCATAAGCGCCACGTGTAAGCATAGATAAGAAATTAAAGAGTACCAATAAGTTGGGAGCAGAGCAGGCTTCCTCCTTGAAGGGTGGTCAAAGAAACCCCATAATCCACCATTCTAACTAATGTAGATGCAAAACAATAAGTAAGTTTCAGCAAGAGAATAAATGGGAAGCTACCGCTTATAACTCAAACACAAAAAAATAAAAATTAATGACAGCACATGCAACGTACCTTGTGCCTTGATCTACAAAACTAAGTGAATTCTTTGTGTCATTTCCTTTTATATTCTGATTTCTTTCCTCAGAGGACTCCTGAGAGTCACTTTCACCACCTCCCTGAGCGAACATGTGAGATTTTAGTATTCCACACACGTTTAAGTTAACGAAATGCCTTCGTTTATCTTTGTTTTCATATTATAAGCACCAAGACTGATGGCACACTTCTTAAGCTTCCTTATTTTCTCTAGATCAGAGCAAGCGGCTTTTATTTCTTCGTTTCTAGAGGTTGAGCTTGTTGCATTCAACTGTTGTAGCAAGCTTTCTAGTCTCACAAGAGCTTCATCTACACTCTCTAGCGCCTGTGAAATAAGTGGTGTTAGTAGCTATCAAACACTTTGTTGTGTCATGGCTTTGTCACAAAAATAGTCTATAAGACAAAAAATGACCAAACTAAACTTTGTTAAAAATGTAAATATACATTTAGAGTTAATTAATCACAAAAATAGTCTATAAGATAAAAAATGTAAACTAAACTTTGTTAAAAAATAATCTTTTGCTTGTGACCGGGACCTAGATCAAGAAAAATCTATATAAGAGCTAAGAATACAAAACTTTGATGTGAATGTAATGTGAGGTAAAGACGTACGGGGGCACGTGCCCTCGACTAATTTTTGATTTTGTTTAAGCATTTAGTTTAAATCAGGTTTTATTTAGGTGGAACCTTTGTTCTCACTTCCACCTCCGTGAGGGGGATACAATTGTCGTCCAGTTGTTCAAGGTCTACGAAGCTATTGGTGAATATCGTACAACCTCGCATCCCTACAAAATTGGCTTCTATCCAACAACTTTTGTTGGAAAAGCTGATGAGTTTCCAAGTAAAGTTCTTGAGATTCTTGCTTTCTTTTTCTCGATCTCTTTCTCACATTTGTTTCTCTGCAATTTTATGTTTTTTTTGTTTTTTCTGTTGCCACCTAATTAAAAACGTCGGTTGTAAAATTTGGAAAACATAAATGACTAATACTATAATTGTATTTTTTTCATATATACAATTATGTTTTTTTTTAATTATTCATCTGTCGATGGGCCATAACTATTCTTATATTACAAATCAAATCGATCTAAGGTATCTAAAGATTTTATCTGATTGATTAACGAATAGAGATAACATAAAGACATATGCAATGTATACACAAAAAAAAACTCAAATGTCATTTCGATTAACAAAATAAACAATTGAGATTAATACTCCCAATGGTAATCCGAAAAAAGAAAATAGAGTACAAACCCAAAGTAAGAAATGCGAGATTCAAATTCTATGCAATGGTTCATCCCCCTAAAGCCGCCATTCTAGCAGTTGGATCTAATTAGCAGTCATGTAACTAATTATTACATATATTAACTATAATGGTACTTTCCTATTATTGCGCAAGTAATTTATTGGTTATAAGGAAACTAATTATTACATGTATTAATTAATATTCTTGCGCAAGTAATTTATTTGTTATGAGGAAACTAATTATTACATGTATTAACTAATATTTTTGCGCAAGTAATTTATTAACTAATTATGTAAGTCATTTGGATAGTGATATTAATTGGTCATTAAATTATGGTTTCCTTTGCAATTAGTGGGATCGATGAATTAAATAGTGGGATTGATTTTAATTGTATTTTCCTATTATAGTGGAATCGATGAATTAAAAAATGATAAAGAAATTCCATGTATTAACTAATATTCTTGCGCAAGTAATATATTTGTTATAAGGAAACTAATTATTACATGTATTAACTAATATTATTGCGAAATTAATTAATTTGTTATAAGGCAACTAATTATTACATGTATTAACTAATATTTGTTATAAGGAAACTAATAACAAATAATTAATAACGAACCAAATGATCTACAAATTTTCTCGATAATTACGGTTGTTTCCCTTCAATCTGTCTTATTTAATGAGTATCCAATGCATTAAAAAGAGAAATCATCGGAAAAGGATGTAGTTTGAACCGAGAATACAATACTCCCCCGTTTCAAAATAAGTGTCATTTTAGATTTTTTGTTACAAAATAAGTGTCGTTTTCGACTTTCGATGCAAATTTTATTAATTTTATGCGGCATATTATTTTTCTATTGGTTGAAATATGGTTAGGTGTATATGTAATTGTGTTTTTATATAGAAAATATGCAAAATTAATTATTTTATTAATTCGTGTGCAAAAACCTAAAGTGACACCTATAATGAAATAGAGGGAGTATAAGGTAAGAGTTATAACATGTAATAAAGGCAACTAAAGTTTTTAGTAGTCATAACGTTTATTGGTTTAGAGTTCGTGTTGTCTTCACTAAAAAACAAATATATTATTTACGAAAAAGTTTCTCAAAACATTAAATAGCTTTAGTTGAATTTATGTTTGTGTACCTTTAATTTAAAGTTATATTTTAAATAATGCAATTCTAAATTGATCTTAAACAATAATTTGGATTTTTTTCGCAAATAATTTTTATAAGTGACTTGTATGTTTTGAAAATTTCACAAACCTCAATAATAAACCAAAATAAACAAAAAACAAGATTATAATTATAATAACCATACAAATAATATGAAACTAACTACACGAAATTAAAATCAACAAAAAATTAGAAAAAAATATCATAAAAATTTGAATGTTCTATAAAATCAAATACATTAAAACATTACGATTCATAACTCGTAAATAATATACATTCTTAATTAAAATAATATAAAACTAAACAAAATATATATTAATAACTGTTACAGTTTAGTTTATATGTAAATATTCATTGCCGGATACGCGGATGAGTCAACTGTATATATATAATAATATACATCGATGAGAAAGATGTAGCTGAAAAGAATCTGGTGGAAAATAAGGTTGTCCTTGATACCGTCGTCAACATGTTGAGGTTACATGAAGCATTTTGTTTTAGTACTAAATATTTCATATGTTCATCATTTTGTGCAGTTATTATCAACAGTTCAACTCAACTCATGGTTAATATGCAACGTTAGAGACATGAGAGAAAATATAAAATTGTGTAACAAAATGATACAAAGCTTAGATGAGGCTTCTCATGTTAATAAGATAAATTGACAAAAAAAATCAATTGGTAATTATGAAAAAAAGGTGATTTATAGAAACAATTGGATCTTTGTAAGATTACTCTTTAAGGAGCCCTTTTCAGATTTGGTAAAGAATAATCTATCTCTTTAACAATCTGAGTACATCTCCAACAAGATGTAGCGATCCTGTGACCAGAACCTGTTGCATGGAAAAGAAAAAACACAAGAAGAAGACAATACCAAAGAAGTTAATGCTCTGTTCTACTCTAAAAGAGTCTTAAGTAGATGATGAATATATCTTAGACTTTACCTCTAGTTTCAGCGAAGGGTTTCGGCGTACGCAATCTCGTAGCCAGTTTATGGTCAATGGAAGTGAAGGCATTACAGCGCTTGAAGTGACATGTGTCCATGCAGGTCCACTACAATGAGGTGCATCTCCACACAGGAAATCATGAATAGAAAGATGCTAAAGGGCACACATGACAATTTTTGCAGTTAACTTACCCTCAGCTACAATTCCATTTGTTGTAAGGAAGGGTCTTGACCCTTGATAAAACCATCAAACTCCGTTGGTAGCTGTCTTGGGATGCCTGTAGAAACGCCATTTCCGGTTTTGTAAGGACACAACCCCTTTGTTCCTCTAATGAAACTTATCAAAAGCTTATGGGGGCTAGAGGGAGAGAGTACCTCCCACGGGATCAACCATTATAAAGTCCGAGCTTTTGCAGGATAGATTACACATCTCTAAACGATGCTCTGCTGGTAAAAGTCCCTACACAGAAACTGATGACTTATATTATTTCTAAAGGAGATTAAATAGTAAACAGAATTTTACAACGGACATTAGTAAACGATTTAAAAATATAAGGTTCATCATTACTGGAAGAAACTGAAGATGTCAAGGTTGCGAAAAGTATACCTTCTTCTTGTATGCATCATTTACAGGGGACATGTAGGCCTGCCAAGAACATGAAATCCCTCAGAGTGTAATGCGTCTCTCGCCAACTCTAAAAACACAACAAAGAGGAACTCATCAGTTCCATATAAAAAAAAACAAACACAGTCAGATACATGTATAGGGAACTAATTAGTACATGTATAGGGGAACTAATTCTTGCGCAAGTTATATATTTGTTATAAGGAAACTAATTAGTACATGTATTAACTAATATTCTTGCGCAAGTTATTTATTCGGTATAAGGAAACTAATTATTACATTGTATCATGTAATAATTCTTGCGCAAGTAATATATTTGTTATAAGGAAACTAATTATTACATCTATTAACTAATATTCTTGCGCAAGTAATATATTTGTTATAAGGAAACTAATTATTACATGTATTAACTAATATTATTGTGAAATTAATTAATTTGTTATAAGGCAACTAATTATTACATGTATTAACTAATATTGTTATAAGGAAACTAATAACAAATAATTAATAACGAACCAAATGATCTACAAATTTTCTCGACAATTACGGTTGTTTCCCTTCAATCTGTCTTATTTAATGAGTATTTAATGCATTAAAAAGAGAAATCATCGTAAAAAGATTTATTTTGAACCGGAGAATACAATATAAGGTAAGTGTTTTCTTTCCATTTGAGTTGTGTAGATGAGAAAAAATAAATCAAAAATGAATTCTAAAAAATCAACCAATAGAATCGCGTTATTTCGGCTGAGAAGGGCTGTATGAGGCGACACGTGTCAAATGTAACTTCTCATTTAATATATAGAGGCATATTGTCATTGCCGAATCATTACTAAAGCAATCACATGAAGCAACCAATTTGACAGCTGCTTAGATGCAGCATACCATTTTCTCTGCTCATTTTCTCATTGTGTTATTCACACAAACCACATCTCTCTTCAGTTGTCGTCGTGCTAAAGTCATGCCAAAAATTCAAGATTATTGATTTTCAAACTTTCTGTAAGGTTCAATAGGATATTGAACTCATGCATTCTTAAGTCATTTATGGTTGATAGCATTGCTTGGGTGAGTCTAGTGGAGTTTGTAGAAAAGGCCGTTAAGACAAGTCGATCTCAGGGGTTCA
>CAJHQP010011047.1:0-16456 GCA_905132765.1 Moricandia arvensis
GGTAGATTAAATACTTATCTCAAGTAATATCAATAAGGCCAGGATCGTATAACTAATTATGTTGAGCGACAAACAAAGGAGCTACCGAGAACATGAGAACAATCAGAAAGCAAGGAGGAAAATAAAAATGAAAATTATAGACTTTTTCAAGGCATGTACTTATAATAAATCTCACTGGTCAATAATTAAATTGGATATCGTCATGTGTAGGTTATGTGAATTTTGTTTCTATTTTAAGGATCGCTTTATAGTTTTTTTTTCCAAGATATGGTATCTACATGTGAAGGTTGCATGGAGAATTTTGAAGTTGTCCATCACCCACTAAATTTTATTAAGCTTTTTAATAACCCCAATTTTTTTGCTACACAGTTTTAAATACCTCAACTAGTTTATTTTGCTCATTTTAATATACAAACTTTTAAACTATGCCCATTTTACTACCCAGAATTTATTTATTTTTAGTTAAAATACTAATAAATTTCAAATGAAACTTAGAACAATCTCAAAAATTTACAAAAATACTCTCAAAAATTCTAATTTTATTGTTTGTTTTGAAAAAAAATGTAACTAAATTTTGTATAATATTTAAATTTCGTAATATAATTTTAAATTTTAAAATATTGAACTTTAGTTTTTTTTCTGAAATAGAAAATAAATTCATTTTTTTGACATTCAAGTTTAATTTTATAAAAAAATAAAAAAATTCAGATAATTTATTTACCTTCTTTCCTAAATATTAAAAATAAAATTAGAAAATTTACATATTTTCTCTTAGATTTTGGATTTTTTTTCAAATTTTGTTTGAAACTTTGTAGTATTTTTAATTAAAATAAATAAAGTTTGGGTATTAAAATGAGCATAGTTTTAAAAGTTAGTATATTAAAATGAACAAAATAATTAGTTGAGGTATTAAACTGGTATCGAAAAAGTTTAGGTATTAAAAAGCTTAACGAAATTTAGTTGGGGTATTTTTATGGAATTTCCCTTTCCCAATTCATTACAGATCGATACCAGTAGAGAAGATTTCTTTCCATTTACAAGGAAGGAAATAATTGTTTTCAAAGATGATGACACATTTGAGGAAGTAACAAGTCTTGTGCTGATTCAAAACACTATGTTCATGGGCTGGTTTGAACTGAACAAGGTTAGTTCTGTCGCTAGGAAGCTTACTTTAGCAAAAAATTCCTACAGGTTTATTTGGAAAAAAAAAGGAAAGAAAGTTCCAATACAGGAAACGATGTTTCAGCATTGGGAGAATTAAATTATGCACCACATAGTATAGAAGAAGTATATTATTTGCGTGTCTTGCTGATATTGTTCGAGGACCAATATCCTTTGATGACATCAAAACATTTAAGAATTTCATTACCCTTCTTACAAGGATGCATGTTTTGCACGGGGTTTATTAGAAGATGATCGAGAATATATTGATGATCTTATCATGACAAGCTTGACAAGTTCTGCTTCCTATATGCCACATGCTTTTACTGTCATGCTTATGTCCCAATAGTTTATCAAGACCAGAAATTTTTTGAGAGAATACATGGGAGATTCTTTCTGAAGATATTCAGTATAACAAAGAAACCATTTTAATAGACCAGGTAACCTAAATCAACCCGATCGTAGTTAGTATTTTGCTTTTTATATACGTACGGTTCTATTCTTTTTAGTTGTTTCATTATTATTTTGACAACATGATTATGTCTAACTGATGCTGAAAAAAAAAGAAGGTCCCCTAATTGAGATTGAGAAGATTCTGAGAAGTAACGGAACTTCATTAGATAATTGGAAGTCAATGCCGAAACCCATCCGCGATGTTAATGATTCTCAAAGCGTTCTGATAATGGATGAGCTGAGATATGACCGAGAAGAGTTAAGAAACGCACATGATAGAGACTTTTTAAAGTTAACTGATGAGAAAAAGAAAATATATGAAGAGATCATGGATGATGTTTAGAAAAAAAAGGAGGAGGTTTTTTTTTGTTTATGGATTTGGTGGAACGGGGAAGACGTTTTTGTGGAGATTATTATCTGCTGCTATTAGATTCAGAGGAGAGATTGTTTTGAATGTTTCTTCGAGTGGTATTGCTTCACTTCTATTACAAGGAGGAAGGACTGCACATTCAAGATTCGGTATTCCAATTAATCCGAATGAAGTTTTCTCTGTTCAATCTAACACCAGGGACAGATGCTGCTGATTTGGTGAAAGAAGCTTCTATGATCATTTGGGATGAAGCACCGATGATGAGCAGACATTGTTTTGAGTCATTGGATAGGAGTTTAGCAAGATATCATGAGAAGTACAGAGAAGAAGCCGTTTGTAGAGAAAGTTGTTGTTTTGAGGTGGAGATTTTAGACAAATATTGCATGTTATTCACAGTGCCTCAAGGGCTGAAATAGTTTTAGAGTCTCTAAATTCTTCCTATCTCTGGAAACATTGCAAGGTGCTCAAACTAACGATGGTAATGCACTAATCACTCTACCAGATGAGTTTCTTATTACAGATTCAGATGATCCACTAGCATCACAATAAGCAAAGCAATCTATGGGGATGCAACAGCTCTACAACAAAACAAAGACCCTAATTTTTTTCAAGAAAGACCGATTCTCTGCCCTATAAATGAGGATGTTAACAAGAATAAACTAGCATACGTTGGATGAACTTGAAGGTACGTAAATTATTCTATATTTTCAATCAAATAAGTTTGTAGGTTTTAAATTTATTATTAAACAATATGTTTGTCTAAATTGCAGACGAGGAAATAATTTATTTAAGCTCAGACAACATTGATCCATCTGATACATGATATGTTAATGATCAAGCGCTTACTCCAGAATTCCTTAACAGTATCAAAGCATCAGGTTTACCAAACCATAATCTTCGGTTGAAGATTGGATGCCTTGTGATATTGTTGAGGAATACTGATCATGATGGAGGATTGATGAATGGGACTAAGGTTACAAATTATAGATATGTATGATTTTTGTGTGAAGACCAGAGTTATTACAGGAAGAGAAGTTGGGGAAACAATATTGCTTCCAAGATTGTCCATTACACCTTCTGACAAGAAGTTGCCATTCAAGATGAGAAGAAGGCAACTGCCAATTGTTGTGGCTTTTGCTATTACCATTAATAAAAGTCAAGGGCAATCTCTCTCAGAAGTTGGTATATTTCTACCAACACTAGTCTTTTCTCACGGGACAACTCTATGTTGCTATATCTAGAGTTACATCCAAAAACGGTTTGAAATTTTTTATTCTTGATGAGGATGGAAAGCCTTAGAAACAAACCAAAAATATTGTTTTTAAAGAAATTTTTCAAAATCTCTAAGTTTTATAGTGCAAAGACTATGCAATGATATTATATATCAGACAATTGCTCTTTTGGTTTCACAGTTTATGCGTCTGTGATTACACTGAAATTCCTTATGCTATTGAACTTTTAGGAAAAATTTAGAGCATAGAATAAAAAAAATTGTTTTACATACTAAGCAAATATATGTCACAAAATGAAAGTTATACGATCAATAGCAGCATAGAATTAATTCCTTAATTCTGTCAGCAACATATACAATAGAACTAATAATGGCTCTTGAAAACATATAAGCCTCAGAAGTATTACTTACTTTATGTTTTATCTTTTATTGATGACATTCGTTAGCAGCTGCAGTCCTTTCTATTTGTCACATATTGCGTAGTAGTTTATGTATATATATAGAGAAACATCAGTTAAATACATAGATAAAGTCTTATGTAAATACAAAGACACCAGTTACAGTAAGTGGTGTTTAATCTCTACTGACTAACAAAAGATGTAACTATTGCACTTACTCGATATTTCTTATTGACTTTAGATTCACAGTGGGCACTTGAAGCTCCTCGCATTCTTCCTTCCATTTGCAGAAGTACCTACAATGCTAAGTGAAAAAATCATTGTTTTAACAGTTCACCATTCAATGCTACTTAACTATATTAAGTTTCATTTCTAACAACGCTTTACTTTGCAAATCAGATAAAATACAAGGATGAAGAAAACCAAAAAATGTATACTAAATTTTCTATGGTATTTAGCAAATACAATTATCTTCTATCAGTTTGGTTGGAGGTCACAGCCTCGACGTCATGCCTTGGTAATTCCTGAAGTTCACAATATATAATATCAATTTATTTTTCTGTATTATAGAGGACAATATATGCTATAGGGAAATTGTAAATAATTGACAATACAATATAAATACTTAACCCAATAATCTGGTAAAAAAAATAAACAAAGTTTTATTTAGTTTATACCTCAATCAATGTTTAAAGATAAGTATTTATCCTTTGTAGAGATGTTTGTGGGATCCCGTTGCCAAACCTCAAAACAAAAAACAAATTGACAATAAGAATAATAAAAATTAAATCTATCGAGAAAAATTAAGATTTATATTTTTAATAAAAATTATTTTATAATAAATTGAAAATAATTATTATTTTGTATAAGAATATACTATTTTAGCCAAATGTATGACTATTTTATTTTTCTACCTTTGAAGTAGTGTTGTCCTATATTAAGTTGTAGGGATGAAAACTCTTAAGACTTAAGTTTTACTTCAGAATCCAATATAAGTCATCGGATCCAACATGCAAAACAGATCGAAAAATGAGTTATATCTCTTTTGGTTTTGTTCTTCATTAAACCTTTAAACAGAACGAACTACCTATGTATCAAGAAGAAAGACAAAGATGTTAAATTTTATTTACCATCGTCGGATTTGTTTAAGTGCTTTTCTCGAAGATCATCACCCATCTTCATCTCTTTACCAAATCGAACAAGTTCACCAAGATCTTTCTTTAAATGCCTCAGATCGGCTTCGATTTACTTGGATCTAAACCATTACAGCCATTGGACACGACATGCTAAACAAATCAAAAACCAAAAAAAATGGTGTAAGAAATAGTATAAGATCAAATGTCTATAGAGGATGACAAAAAAAAAGAAAACCGATTACCAGGGAGATGAAACTAAGTCGACAGATCGTCGAAGACCCCAAATATTTCTACAATCGCCATTAGAGAGAATTTTGTTTTTTTTTTCCTAACTGAAATTTGTCTGAAAGATGATAAAAAAAAGTCTACAGTCTGTCGGTGGAAGACAATATAATTGTTCTGGGCTTGGCTCTACTTAGGTGATTTTAGTTTGACTTGGGCTTTATTCAACTTTTTAGATTCAAAATTATAGCCCCATTTTAATAATATTTTTCCAACAGTAAAATCAACTAATAGTGTAGCCCCAACTTAAAATAATTGAATTATGAAATATCAAATTTCAAAATTTTTTATAGCATAAACATTCAAATTAAAAAAAAAAAAAAACATTTTTCTTGGATCATATAGTAATTATCTAATTATTTAATAATATAGAAATAAAATATCATAAAAAAATTTACTACAAAAACCTATTATTCTTCGATTTCACACTACTTGGTATATTCACATATTATTATTATATGTAATCATGAATATAATCGATATATATTCATAAGTTAAGTTTTAAAATAATGTCTATACTACAAAATATGTACAATATATTTTATGCATAATTTCAAATACCAAAGGCATAGAAAGTCATAATTTACCTCAGCATTTTAGTATGTCAATAAAAATCGCTACTATTAAATTAGATAGATATGTTGTCAGCATGTCAAAAATAATTTCAATTTTTTACAAATATACCTCGAAACAATATTACATATCTGGAAAGTTAATCTCATGTAAAGCACACAAAAAACATTCATGATTTTGATGTATCATAATTACACGAAACAAATCCCGCGGTTTCAAGCACGGATCAAAATCTAGTTGCAGTTAAAGTTATCATTTTGCATTCACCGGCCATTCAAGTTATCGTATGTGTCCGTGGTGGTGGATTTTTATCCTTTTTAATTAGTCGATCGCTTTCTTCTTTGCTCTGTATCTTTTTGTTAACAACAAACTTAACGTCTTTGAGTAGCACTTTAGGGTATCCTTATCTTGCCCATTTGCAGATGATCTGAAAATGACAAGGCCCAAAAATGTGAATGACTCAGATTGGGCTTTAGGTTAAAGACACAAGGCCCAAAAACTAGTTACTGTGGGATTGTTTTTAAACGTGTGTTCTAAATTAAACTTGTTCCCATGGAAGTTCATGTCTTCAAAGTGTCGGCTGAGTACTTTGTGTATGATAAGTTTTCACCTTTTTTTTATTTTTGTTAGAATAGTTATATGTAATGTTGGACAATAAACCAGAAATTTTAAGAACAATAAATCATATAAGATAGGTATGAGTTTTGTTATTATTAGGCTTGCGCGTTTTTACCCCAAACCAAAGTACCTACCTAAACCCTAACCGAAGAAACCGAAGCCAAATCCAAACTTTTAATATTCAAATGGGACTTATGAGCTTAGTACTTTGGGGTTTGGGTATAACCGAACCGAACCGGAATTCGAACTAGGATCTGAAGATATCCAAAATTAGTAAAATATTGTGAATGATTTTATGTATTTTAAAGTAAATTTGATATTTTGTAGTATTCAAAAGATTTTGTAGTTTGTTTTATTTGTTATTTGAATGCATTTAGTTAATTTAGATAATTTAAACATTTTAGTTAATTTAGATAATTTAACTAATTATAATTAGATTTGTGAATAATTTATATATTTTAAAAAAATTATCAAATTTTTAAGTTTGGAAAATATATTTTGGACGATTTTATACATTGGTTACAATCTGATCCGAACCGAATCTGGAAGGAACAAACCTGACCCGGTAATTAATAAAACCTGAATGGGATTTATGAACATAATACCGAAAATCCGAATCAACCAAACCGAACCCGACGGGCCCCCGAACGCTTAACCCTGAAGGTCTTTATAGTTCATTAAAAGAAAAGAAAAATCAAACCTTTAAACTATCATCCAAAACAAATTACCGAATTTGAAAGTATAAAAACAAACATTAACGTTGGAGTATTGTTTCACGTGTTTGTTCACGTCCAGTTCTTTTATCTAAATGTAAGTAGAACGTATGGTGTACAACATAGTAATCAAGAAGCATAAGTTTTAAACTCATGTTAGTTGTAGCTACTTTCTCTCCACCTCTCTCTTTTCACTCATGATCACAGGAATAAATAGTTAGAGATCTTTGTTATGGTTTCTAGTGCTCCAGGGCGGAGTCCCTCTAGCAAGAAACGCTCTCTCAGGCACACACACACTTGGGAGTCACCGTCCTCTACACAATCTCCTTGAAAGGTTCTTTAAAGACTTCCCATATCCTTTATAACTATTTTTCCTCTTTTTTCTTGTTCAAAAACTCAATGCTGAATTTCTTTGATTTTTTCTTCTAAGTGGTTATGGAAGAAGAAGAAAACCTAGATGCCTTAAAGCGTTAGAGAAAATCAAGGCTAGTAGGTGATGATTGTTTATTTTGTCAAAGCTTGATTTGGTTTTTTTAAGAAATTAATATAATTGATTATTGATTTTGGCAAACTTTTCCTTACTAATCACCGTTGGAGAAACATACGTTATCATGATCTGCGTTCCTTCAAAATCTGTCTTCATGTTTGTTTGAAAACAAAAATAATCTCAGTTTGAAAACAAAAAATAATCTTTTATAGTAGGCATCTTTTAATGGTGATGTATCCATCTTCGATATGCGAAAAATGGATATGAGCCACATTTAACTTTGAAAGGATTGCACCAAATTCACATTTTTTTTGCTCTTCTTGGCCATATTTCATATCCTCTATAGTTTAATTGTATTGGTGGTTTGCAGGATTATAACAAATGCTTGAACCAACGCACTTCAAGAGCAAGATTCAAAAAAAAAAGATTCAAAATGGTGGACCTCATTATTTTAAGGGTGAATTGGCCAGATGACTATAACAAGGAGATATATTGGTGAAATAACCATGTATAAAAGTAGGGGAAGAATGTGACATGTTCGTCCACAATTAGACAATATACTCCTTACATGCGAGTGAAAGTAATTAACACGAGTCTACAACATATTTTCACACATGTTGTTTCTATTCTACATTTGTTTGTATAATGTAGAAGGTGATATTATAGATTTGTAAATGTTTCCAGCAATGCGTGGGATAGAAGAACTATAGAAGATGTACTACTGTTGAATATTGGACATACTGCAATAGGTTATATAAACAAAGTTAAATATCCAAATAACACCCAATGTGGTGGACATGATATTACACATTATTAACATAAATAACTTTGGTGAGAGGTAGAGGTAGAGATTTTAGTTGAGGATGGTTTTGGAGACCACAAAGTTTAATTTCTCGATATTATGATCTTCTGGTACACCGGAAGCATAGGAGAAAGAGGATATAAATAGGAATAGGATAAGGAGAGAGAGAGAGAGAGAGAGAGAGAGAGAGAGAGAGAGAGAGAGAGAGGAGAGAGAGAGGAGAGAGAGAGAGACGATGAAACAACTGGCGGCGATGATGATGCCAATATTACAAGTGAAATAAAAACAAAAATAATACATAAGAGAAGGAGATATTGTTGGTCCTACAACACCTGGAGGATGAGTAGGAGGCCGGAGGTGGTGCCAATATTACTAGTGGGGATAACAAGAAAAATAATAATACCTAAGAAAAGGGGATTTGTTGTTCGTACATGAGGAAGAGACCAATGGTGGTGGTGATGCCAAATGTTAAATGTTGAATAATAAATAAAAGAAGGGGATGTTGTTGTTCATAGGAAGAGGAGGAGTTCAATGTTGGTGGTGATGTCGATGTTACAATTAGGATAACAACAAATATAATACATAATAAGAAGAGATGTTATTGTTTGTAGAGGATACTTTAACATTCTATACTATGACCATAAAATAGAATTATATACTGCAGCGTTTGCAATACAAACGTTGTCATCTGAGATGTATTGTTCTAAATGATACAAAACTCTCAAATTAGACGAGGAATAAAAAATGGAGGAGAAGAGAAAAAAGTAACACATATCTATTATTGTGAAATCATATATCTATTCTATATTTTACTAATAATATAGAATAATATGTATTAATAGTATATATTAATATTCTTTTACTATGAAGTTTATTTGTATTCTGTATTTCCATAATAAAATAGAATACTACATGAGATTGTAATTGTTCATCATTGTCTCTATTTTCACAAACTTCGATAAGAAAATTTTCAGTCCCTCAAAAAGTGATTGTAACTTTACCCAGGTTATATAAACTCAACATTATTAAGAATAATCATTATAAATCATTTTGTTTTAACCAATCAAATTTTCTTTTACTTGATTAAATCACATTCCTCCACGTCACGCTTTTCTTTTTATTCATTCAGTAAAGTAATTGTATCTAATGAGAGTAGAGAAGTGTCTATGAAAAAAATATTTTTGTCTAGCTTATCAATAATATATAATATATCATAGCCATCAATTTGTTATGGTTATTTGTGAATTATACTTTTTATGGCTACTATTAGCAAATTGCCCTTATTTTAGAGTAAATTATAGATATATTCAAAAGAATGAATGTTAGTCCACATTGACAATAATTCAACCGGTATCTTCATGTTCCATTCGATGGAAGTAGCTGAGCAAATAAGGAGCAACAACTCTTCCAAAGGAGAGCATGAAATTGATCACCTAAATCTTTGTTTCTTCTAGATCTCAAAGCTTTATCAAACCCAAGAAGCTCCACCAATCAAATAAACTTAAGCTGATACAAGACAATTTCAGAGAGCACCCACCAGACCACATTCAAAATCTGTGAACTCCACCCTGCGGTGATTAGTAGTCACTTTGATGACTTTTTACAAAAGAAAGAACTTGACACACAACTAGAGACTGAACGATCAGAAGCTTGTGTTAAGTGGGACAAACAGTAAATGTAGGGTTTGGTTTCCAAAGACTGAAAATTGGATATATAGAATCAAAACGTGCAGACCTAGAACCTGAATATGAGGAAGTTTTAGTCCGAGAGTGCAGTGATGATGGTCATTCTGTAGTTGCTGATGAGAACCATTGCAACCACATTAGAGATCTTTGTCCGCCTTGACCTCTGAAAATCAATTAAAGTTCCCATTTAGATTGATGATATCATTACTCTAAAACAATTTAACTTCCTCTTTGTACTCTTCATCATTTAGAGCTTTGCGTCGATCTTCACAAAACTTCAATATTCAAAGAATCGAAAGCCTGTCTCCTGTATATAATCACCTAACCGTCATCAAGACACAAACACAACATCAACGAAACGTCCTCCATCTCACTCTCTCTCACATAGTTTCTCACTCCAAAGAGTTCTATGTAAATTTTCTATTGATATGCAGACCAGAGCGTCTTGGTAACTTGAAGTGGCTGTTGCTTCTTGCAACATCGAAACCCACTAAGCTCGTACAGCGTTCCTTAACTCAATAATTCTTGAAAGTGTAAGGCGTATTTGCGGTGATGGATCCTTGAATTAAGTGTGACTGTCAATTTAAAAAGAGTGTAGAATTTAGAGTTATTGAAGTAGGCTAATATGGAAGCAACAACATATTTAAGGTTATTAAGCAAGACTTTGTCAACCCCTATAAACTCCCCTCCTTTCTTCACATTATGACACTCCCAGAAGCGAAGAAGACGGGTCACCACAAACTGCTTACATCGGCAAGCCTTCAATTCAAAAAGTTAAATTTGAGAATTCGTCATTGCAAGAAGCTTAAATTAGAGAGGTGTCGTGAATGCAACAACTGTGATATTTATACACCAACATCGCTTAAAAGAGGAGGTGAAGAATCTAAATTGAAGATGAGATAGTCTAATAATAAGATTGAAAAGTAAATACGGAGGAAGGTGTGAAGACGAAGAAGAAACTTTAATATTTCAAGGGGCTTGATAATAAATTGGGTAAAAGCCCAACCGCAAGATGAGACAAAAGAAAACAATCCACGCACAGTCACAAAATCCAGCATCTGATATATTCTTAGGCCATCTTTAACCCTAGCACCCCATTTGGGGTGATTATTTTTGGTTTTTTCTTTTTTTTTTCTTGTTTTAAAAAAAATAAAAAATTAAAAACAGACCCAATCACGGGACGCCACGTGTCAGTGGGACCCGTGAACAGTGCAAGAACCAACAGAAAAGGAGTGCTTATTTAAGCACTTTTAGAAACTGGTGCTTGCACTGTTTGCGGGATCCACTCACAGTGGACCCCGCAAACAGTGCAAGCACCCTTGCTAAGCACCCCTGGTTAATGATGCTCTTAGGTGCCACATGGTATAAAACGTGCGGAATGATGACGTGGCGTAAGGAATAGATAGATAAGCCTGCTTTATTATTATATATTTTAATTCATATTTAAGAATTAAAATTATAGTTCTCGAAATTTTTAATAACAAAATCTTATTTATAGCTGCAATCATTTAAATTGTTTTTTAAAAAAGATGCAATCATTTAAATAATTTAATATATCAATTCAATAAATTTTTGGAATATATACAAAACAATAGCACAACAAATTTTGAAACATTTTGCGAGCCTAGCAATTTCTTTGCATGAGAATCCAACTAAGCAAAATAAAAAAGATAATTGCATAATTACAAAGATTTAGTTAGCCTTTTTATCAATTTTTTCGGACTATTTCATATATATTTAGATATTAATACACATTATAGTAAATTTGCAAAATAATTTATGGTCCTGTATTACCCGTAGCAGTATATAGATAATATGTATACAAATAAAAATAATATAACAACATAAGTTTATTTTCAAAACAAGATTCATTTGAAAGCTTTTTAGTCTATCCACTTAAACAAATTAATTCAACCAATCAAATTGTTATAATAACATGTCATTTATATTAATAAAATTATAAACACACCAATAAATATGAAAATAATAATTATTTTTTCGAAATTTCATTATTCTAAATAACCTTATTTTTAAAAAATAAATAAATAAAAGATAAAAAATCAGTTAATAGAAGTTGACTTGATAAATAGATTAAATCTTTTAACAAAAAAAGGTCGACAAACAATAAAAAAATCTTAACACTAAAAACATTAAAAATTTATATATGAAAAAAATAAAATACTATAAAT
The DNA here is from genome assembly GCA_905132765.1 of Moricandia arvensis. Taxonomy (NCBI): domain Eukaryota; kingdom Viridiplantae; phylum Streptophyta; class Magnoliopsida; order Brassicales; family Brassicaceae; genus Moricandia; species Moricandia arvensis. The sequence continues at coordinate 12,099 of CAJHQP010011047.1, forward strand.
ATATAACTAATTATAATCATAAAATTTTAATGATACATCTGTCACAAGCATTTGTTTTTGTTTGTTGAGCTTTCTCAATCCATGCAAATATGGCTTCAAATAGTGAGACAGATAAAAATGCAGATAAAAGAAATAATGCATTTCAAACATTACACATACAAATTAGTGGTTATACATATTTTTTAATCAAACAAAATTACTAAATTATCAAAAAATTTAAAGTGCTGATAAAATTAAAATGATTTAAATTAAGTACATAAAAAATACAAGTACTTATACATAGAAGTAATAACATATGAATTACAACATGTAGAAAGTAATCTTTATATACACATATTAATTATTTATATATTACTTATTATTAACAATAAAAATAAAACAAAAATATGTTTTCTATTAGTATAAACATTATATATGATTCTTTAGAAACAACAAAAAATTAGATTATGTAGAAAATAATATGAAACACTTATATTACAAGATAGAAGTTAATGAATATGTAAACTAAATAAACATATATATATAGAAGATAATGAAGTACAATATATGTAGTTTATGTGTAATCTTCATAAATAACTTGTCTACATAAATTATTACAAAAAGTGAAAAAATATTAAAATTTATTTTTGACGAGAAAAAGTTTGTATAGTTTGAAAATAAATGAAAAGAAAATAATAAAGTTAGGACTACTTATAGGAAATTAATAGAAAAACTTAATTTACATTAATCGGCCATCTTCAAATGTCCAACCCCTTTTTCTTCTTTTATATGCATATAAAAATTTTAACACTAACATTATTCTACAAACATATTATTTATTATTTTATTATTTTTGTTTTCAATTAAAATTTTTGAATATATGATAAACGTAATTTTATTTTGCATTAGAAATTAACTGTATTTGTTATGTATTTGGATTGTACATACATTCAAATGTTTACATAATGATGTCTAATAAACACAAAGAAAAAAGTTCAAACTATTGTCATATTTTTTATTGTCTTATTTTATGTTTTTGTAAGATAATTAAAACAAATTGAAAATATTAAAAAGTCTGGAAATGAAAAATATTATAGTATATAATATGTGCCTAGTGCGAATAAAATCTCTAGTGTATAATAAAGAGAGAATATAGCAAAAAGTTCTATCAATGTGTATGATAGCTGAACAAATTTATGATATATCATAATGTTGTTTTTAATTATTAATGAAAACCGACAAAAACAGTGGTACGACATCTCTATATATTAAAAGAGAAGTCATTTTGCCACATGTCACTCCATACATAGCTTCTCAGAAAAATTTAAGACATTTGATTGGTCGATTTTTTTGGAATTTCTTTATCATTTTTTAATTCATCGATCCCACTATTATAGGAAAATTACCACTAAAATCGATCTCACCATTTAATTCATCGATCCCACTAATTGCAAGGAAAACATAATTGAATGACCAATTAACATCACTTTCCAAATGACTTACATAATTAATTAATAAATTACTTGCGCAAGAATATTAGTTAATACTTGTAATAATTAGTTCCTTATAACAAATAATTACTTGCGCAAGAATATTAATTAATACATGTAATAATTAGTTTCTTTGTAACAAATAAATTACTTGCGCAAAAATATTAGTTAATATATGTAATTATTAGTTTCCTTATAATTAGTTAGTATATGTAAAAATTAGTTTAACTTTATATATATATATATATATATATATATATATGAATCTCGATGTTTTTACACCCACACATATTTCAATAACGTTCTATGAGCTCCAAAGCTTCTGACTTGATCGGTGAAAACAGATGCGAGCTGAGAAGAAATGGCTATTCACTCTCTTCTCTGTAGTGTTCATCTCCATCTTCCTCCTCTTACTCTACTCTCTCTATGCTTTCACCTCTAAGCCTTTCCCTTCCCCTATCCATCACGGTCCTCATTACCCGCCAGCTTTCGCTTACTACATAACCGGTGGTCGTGGAGACGGTGACCAGATCTTTCGGTTACTCCTCGCGGTTTATCATCCTAGGAACCAGTATCTTCTCCATCTTGGCGCTGAAGCTACTGAAGCAGAGAGGGTATCTCTTCTCTCCCACTTGAAAACTGTTCCTGCTGTGAATGCCTTCGGGAATGTTGATGTGTTGGGGAAATTTGATCGTCTCTCTGACAATGGCGCTTCTAAAACGGCTGCTACTCTCCACGCTGTCTCCATCTTGCTGAAGCTTGGTCGCTCTTGGAACTGGTTCATTGAGCTTAGTGCCTTGGATTATCCCCTCATTACTCAAGACGGTATGTGATTCATTTGCAGTCTTAGATCTTTGTTTTGACATCTCTTTTGAGCTTATTGTTATGTTTGGTCTCTGATGGCTTATGCTTATAGCTCTCACTCTTAGCTTCAAGGTTTTTGATATTTATTACATCCACTCACTTCTTATGTTTGCTTCATATGACCTGGATTTCAAATGTAACGTACATGTTTTCTCTCAGACCTGTCTCATGTGTTTGCCTCGGTGAACAGAAGCATCAACTTCATTGATCATACTAGTGATTTTTCTTGGAAAGAGTAAGTATAATAGTCTCTCTTTTTTTTTCAGTCTCTTGCAGTGTTTAACACTCATGAATAGTTTATTTTTTTTTCCTTGTAGATCTCAGAGAATCAAGCCTATTGTTGTTGATCCAGCACTATACTTAGCCAGAAGAACACAGCTCTTCACTGCTACTGAGAAACGTCCAGCACCAGATGCTTTCAAAGTCTTTACAGGTTAAAAGATTCATTAGCTAACCCTTTGTATGCTTCATTCTAACCTGTAATATTATAGCAGGCTCGCCTGGGATAGTACTGAGCAGATCTTTCTTAGAGTATTGCATCTTCGGTTGGGACAATTTACCAAGAATCCTCCTCATGTATTTCAACAACGTGATTCTCTCTGAAAGTGATACTTCCACAGTCAACGGTGACTTACGTTACATGATATGGGACAGTCCTCCAAAGATGGAGCCACACTTCCTCAGCGTATCGGATTACGATCAGATGGCTCAGAGTGGAGCAGCTTTCGCTAGGCAGAGTATCGGGTAAACCTAATACTTGTTTTTGCAGTTTTGAAATGTAATGTATATAGAATTTTCGTTAATGTTTTTTTTATATTTTGTAATACCATAATTAACCAGATAAAAATACTAAAGTTTCTAACTCATTTTTAAGATTCGAATGTCTATTGACCACTTTTATATCAACTCAATAAAATTATATAACATGTGTATAAGTGGAGGGCTTAAAAATGAGTTTAGTACTTGTTTTAACGTCTCCTACATATTAGTTATCACTCAATTTTCTTTTTTCTTCTACGTGATTTCCTCCAAATCTCTTCAATCTCCATACAAAGTGTAAACAACAATGCATATGTTTTTTTTTTGGCTAACATCATCTCAACACAGTTCAGTTATCTAAACTGATGACATCGGTATTATGAAAAAAAATACAGTTTGCGTTTTTGTGGATTAAACCGTCAAACGTGTAATCTGTAATATTCACTTCGGTTCAAAATTTTGATATTTCACGTAATAAAAAAAAAAGTGAGATGCATGGTATCAAAAAAAAATTGTTGATAAGGGGCCAGCCCATTACAAAATTGTTGTTTATTATATTTTCTTTTAATATGTCTACATAAAAATTTTCGAAAAAATAAAACATAATAATATTTTACCTAAAATAAAGACTTACAACACATATACAATAGAATTTTAATTAGTGATAATATAAAATTTGTTACTTCTAAAACTATACACTATTAATTCCAGATTTGGAAAATAAAATATCTTCTTTTAAACACATAACTTGTTTTGGGACATTGCAATTATGCATACCGAAACGGCTACCCTCTTGATACTGAAATTACTTTGTTCCATCTTGTCCGTGTAAAATATCGAGTACGGCAACATTTTCCCGTGTCTAATGTTTTCTCCCAAAGACGGTGGTCCTTAATGATATAAAATATGTTACTAGCTAAACTTTGTACTATTTAATCCATAATTTGAATCTGTTTAATGCCCGCACGAGTGCGGGCCGGTCAACTAGTTTGTAAATAAACTAAAACCAAGGACAAAGTTTTTTTTTAATTGGTTAATTATATTTTATAAACTAAAACATTAAATAGACGAGTGATAATTTTATCTACCTTATGAGGATTCATGTCTAACTGCATCACTCTGAGTCGCCCTTTGAGATCCATTTGTGGCACTACTCCTTGTGTCATGCTCAAGATTTCTCATAAGTCTTTTCTCCAGTATTATGCATACACTACAAGAAAACGTGGGCCATACGACCACACATTTAGAGGTTATCTGGTCGTAAAT
>CAJHQP010011048.1:0-16455 GCA_905132765.1 Moricandia arvensis
TCTTCTAATTGCTTCTTGTCAACAGCTTTTGGTTTTGTCCCACGAGGTTTTTCGGAGGAAGGTTTTAACGAGGCCACAACTTGTCTTACACATCACTTAGGCTCTATCTCGGCCCAAGACTAGCAGAAGTATTACTTTTTAAGCTTATGTTTATTTTAAACTATAGTTTTTTCTTTTTACTATTTTCGAAACCCTAGAGAGCCTGTTCTCTGGTTTCCTTTTATTTAAAGGGTTCTCCTAACCATATTGTACTCAAGCAATCAATAAACCACGAGTTTCTTTTCTCTCTTGACGGCTCTCTCTCTCTAGAAGTTGTCGAGTTCTGGTGTGTAATATCCGGAGACCTAAGGGCTTCTTATTTGGTGTGTCATATCCAGATCAGTCGCCTAGGAGTATCAAGAGATCATCCATCCCTCTTGTGTCACCATTCAATCCACAAACCTTGAAGAACTTGAGTCCTTGATTCGTTCTTGCAAGGATCTATCCATCCCCATCAACCAAAGAGCATCCTAGAGGCGCATCAAGTGGTATTAGAGCAACTTTGGTTGGGAAGTACTCGTTTTTCTCTCTTGTTCTTTTTGTTTCATCCGTGTTTCATCTCTATCATCTTGAATAAGCAGTTGATCTAATCTGTTTAGGGCTGCGCGAAATTCATAGAGATTAGACAAGGTTTCAATTTTTTCCTTTTTTGCTTGCAGAAACCCTAGTTGATAAACCCTAGCCGCATAAGTTCTTGTCTCCCTAGATCACTTTGTTTCTTCTGCAAATCTTGTTAATCACCTTGAACACGAGTAGATCTAAGTTGTTAGACTGCTCTGTTAAACCGAATAAGAGATGGAGTTATGATCTATTAGGAAGGCTGGAAAAGACTTATGAAATGGAGAGGAAGAAGTTTGGAGGTGTCCGTACAAGGCCGTACAAATGGTCCGTACAAGGCCGTACAAGGCCGTACAAGTGGTCCGTACAAGTGGGCAAAAGAAAGTTTACCTTGGACAAGAAAACTTACCCGAGTAAGAGTAACTCGACCCAGAGTTACTCTTACTAGTTACCAAGCGGATCAAGCTTGACTGAGGCACGCGTTGGACAGGCTGGCTCGTTCTGGAAGAGCATCTGGTCAAGATGCCAAAGGAATCTCGCGTGTGAAGCACTCCAGCCACAAGTTTGAATTAGGCGCGCCTAAGACCGGTTGACTCCACATGCTTGGCGAGAAAGCTTATCCTAAACCTTATCTTCTACCCATTGTAAACCCTTGTTTCCTCTCCTATATATTTTTAACTCCTCTCATTAATCAAGGAAAGCAATTTTTGAGTCTCTCTTATTTCTCTCTAGTGTTCTTGGTGTTCTTCATCTCGAAATGGTTTCTTAACCAAGTTTCAGGCTTTTAGTCTCCAAATCTCTTCTAGTCTCTCTTAAACTCTATTCTATCCGTTTATTCTCTGTTTCTACTCAATCTTTCATGGTATCATAGACTGGTTCTCGTAAATCTGGGTTTTGATTTCATATCTCACGAAGAACACTCAAGAACATCTTTTTCATTCCGCAAAGCTTCAAGATGGAAAGTAACAAAACAACCGTGATTCCAGTGATACTTAAGGGGGAAACTATCTCCTATGGTCTCGTGTGGTGAAGACAGCAGTGGGGAGTAAGGGTTTGGGGAACCACATCCTTGAGGGTGAGGCTCCAAAGCTCATTACTCGTGAAGGCGACAAGGAGGTTGTCGTATGTGATGAAGTGAAATGGATCCAGGAAGACAACACGGTGATCTCTATCCTTCAAAGCTCTCTAGATCCGTCTATCCTAGAGGCATACAGCTACTGTGAGAAGGCAAAGGACCTGTGGGACACTCTTTAGAAGGTATATGGTAACATCTCAAACCTTACTCGTGTGTTTGATATCAAGCGAGCTATCAACAGTCTAGCTCAAGAAGACATGGATTTCACAAAGCACCTTGGAAAGTTTAGAGCTTTGTGGTCTGAACTTAAGATGTTAAGACCAAGCACAACCGATCCAGCTGAGCTTAATGAGAGAAGGGAGCAAGATAAAGTCTTTGGCTTGCTCCTGACTCTTAACTCTAGCTACAATGATCTGGTGAAACACATCTTGCGAGCAGAGAAGCTACCCACCTTGGAGGAAGTCTGCGCACAAATTCAAAAGGAGCAAGGATCATTGGGCCTATTTGGAGGAAAGGGGGAGCTTACCTTGGCTAACCAAGCTGAGGTACCGCAACCAACAAGGTGAATCGCTTTGAAGAAAGGAGGTTCAATGGCAACTGTGATCATTGTAAGAGACAAGGTCACAAGAAGCATCAGTGCTGGATCCTCCATCCTCACCTCAAGCCATCCAATTTCATGAAGGACAGAGATGCAAGGGCGAATGTGAGCTATGGAGGGAGTGATCAGCAAGGAGGGGGTGGAGCTGGGCCATCCACTCGGGCACTGATGTGATCATGGACCGGATCACTAAGGAGAATAAGGAGCGTCTAGATGAGCCACATGAAGCCACATTGCACCAGCAGCCTGGTGATGATGCTCTAGCCATTCCTGAAGGTCCCATGACTCGTTCCAGAGTCAAGAAGCTTAAAGAGAATGTTGTTGGATTACTCACTTCACATCCACAACAAGAAAGTCTTGGACAAGGTCTGATCCGAGATGTCTTGATCACAATTCAAGCCATCTCTACGTCAAGCTGAGTTAGTGTCTAGGAAAGACATGGGGTGTGTGCTCTTTTCCTTTCTTTTGGTTTTGTCCCACGAGGTTTTCCGGAGGAAGGTTTTTAACGAGGCCACAACTTGTCTTCACATCACTTAGGCCCTATCTCGGTCCAAGGCTAAAGAAGTTTACATTTTTATGTCATTTTAAAGCTTATCTTTAAGTTAAACTATAGTTTCCTTTTTACTTATTTCCGAAACCCTAGAGAGCATGTTCTCGGTTTCTACTTATTTAAGCAGGTTTCTAAACCCTATTGTACTCATCCATCCTTTAATCAACGGAGGAAGTCCACAACCGGCTATTGCACTTTCATTGGTGGTAACTTAGTAACTTGGAAAAGCAAGAAGCAGAAGATTGTGTCATGTTCAAGTGCAGAAGCTGAATATAGGGCTATGAGGAAGCTTACAAGTGAGCTCATTTGGATCAGGAATCTACTTAGAGACTTGGGAATTGAGACCACAACTCCAATCACCATGCACTGTGATAATCAAGCCGCAATTCACATAGCATCCAACAATGTGTTTCATGAGAGGACCAAACACATTGAAGTGGATTGTCACAAGGTTAGACAAGCTGTGGAGCAGAAGATTATATTGCCTTGCTACCCTAGAAGTGAAGATCAACTAGCTGACATCTTCACCAAGGCAGCAAGCACAAAGGTCTGTGAGTTCATCCATTCAAAACTTGGACTCATGGATCTCTCATCTCACTGATCTCTCCTCTATGAAGTATTCTACTCTTTTTCCTTCACTTGGGTTTTCTCCCATTGGGTTTTACCTAGTTAAGGTTTTAATGAGGGAATGCTTCATAGCTTGACTTGTTCCACATGGTCAAGCTTGAGGGGGAGTGTTGAGATGAAGCAAGAATAAATAGGGAAAAGGCAGAAGTTCAAGTTAGCTTGGGAGGGAAGTCTGTCCGTACAGCTTGACCTAAGAGTGGCGTGGAAGGCAAGTTAGGGTTGAGGCCGAATTTAAATAACTTCTTCTGGTCTCCTTAGGCTCTGAATAAATTAAATAAGGGGAAACAAGTGGCTGGAGCCGTTGGAGTGTGGTGACAAACCAAAGTCACATGTTTGGCCAAGGAAGAGAGAGAGAAGGGAGCTGTCCCTTTCTGTCCAAGCTGAACGTGCCCTGACCCATACCAGAGACCATCCAGAGTTAATTTGTTTATTCATTTCTTATTGTCTTCTCTTGTGTCTATTTATGTAACTCTGGGACCAACTAAATGAGCAAGGAAATCAGTTCCTCTTTATTCTGGTTCTCTCTCTCTATTCTCTCACAAAATATCTCTCTCTCTCTCATGTTCTTGCTGTGTTCTTCATTAAACTCACATAAACTCTCTATAATTCTCTCATTCTTACAAAGGAAAGATCCATCTCATTGGATCAACACCAGAGTATACTTCAACAACAAGGCAGTAGCACATCCCATACAAGCAACCTGCTCAATGGCATACTATCCTCAAGAACACCAATCCTTCATCTGTAACCTGGATCAAGAGTACATTCCAAGGTCTTATGAAGAGGCAATGGCACTGGATGGATGGAGAGAGTCAGTTGGAGATGAGATCAATGCCATGATCAAGAATGATACTTGGTATGAAACTGAGCTCCCCAAAGGAAAGAATGTTGGAATTCATGAGTGTTTGTCTCATGTCAAGAGAGTATCCAGTTAACTTGTAACTGAATCCCCTTCAACCATACAACAGGAACTCACCATTCAAAGGAAGAGACAACCAACTGGTGGTTGAATCCTCTTAAACAGCCTACACTATAACCAAAATACTAGACAGAAAACTAGTTATGTGTGGCAAAGAATCTCTAGTTTGAATCTATCCTTTTGAAGTAACACAACACTTTGAGTTTGTGTACCTAAGATGAAGAGGATTTAGAATCAGTAATCTCGAGTTTAAGAAGTAAATAAAGAAGAGTTTAGAGTGAGTTTGACAAGTATTAGGCTGCCTTAAGAGAGAAAGAGCTAAGGCAGCCTCTAAACCACAATACTTAACTCCTTACATTGTGAATATTGTTTAGACACAAGCAAGGGAGAGAGAGCACACGAAATTAGAGAGAGAAACTTGTCTATTGATTCTGGTTTAATGTTACAAGTGATGGAGAAGCGTATAAATAGGCAATACACATGATTAAACAATTACTAAAACATGAAAACATAAACAAATAATTATTTAGAGAATGAGAAGAGGCCAAAGAGGATACAGCCAAGGTCTGCTCGTCCAGGAAGAGTAGAAAGGGACAGTAGAGAGGTTGACACAGCCTGCTTGAGTGAAAGTGACAGGTCCAGTTGCTTCTCCAAAGCAACCCATGTGACTTCTTCTTGTCTAATTCAAACCAGCCTCACTTATTCAAATTCAAACAGGTTCCTTGACTTATCAGAGGTTACCAACGTCCATATTCTGTCTCCCAAACTCCTTTCTTGCCTTGCAAGGTAAGTTAGGTCAAGATGGTAGCTTGTGAAGCAAGTCTGTACGGACATAACCAAATTGGCTTCTCTAGATGAACTCTCCTTTGATCATGAACTAACTCCTTTCCTCTGGTTATTATCTTCTTCATTTCAACACTCCCCCTCAAGCTTGACCATAGGAGATCCTTGGGCAAGCTTGGAACTGAGAGTATTTGCCTCATTAAAAACCTAAGTGTGGAAAACCTCATGTGGTAAAACCATCACTTAGGGAAAAAGAGTGCAACTACTCTCGGCCTAGGGATTGGCCAGTGGGTTTATGAGTCTTATGATCAAGTTTAGGGACTCATAAACCCTGGATCATGACCTTACTTCAATGGCAAGCAGACAGCAATGCCTTCCTTGCTTCACACTCAAAACTGCTTGGAACTCTCCATGTAGCTGGTTCTTTGTCTCCCCCTTTCTTTTGATATCCTGCCATCTTCAAAGGTCCAGACCAGACTCTTCTCATGAGCTCCAAGTACCTGATTCAAACAATGCACACACACACTTGCATCAATTCTCAAGGGGCAAACCTATTCAAACAAGAATAAGTATAGTTTTAGGTACTTCCCTTGCATAAGAAGATGGACATTGGCTTCTCATATTAACACCCCTCCTCAAGCTTGACCTAATAATGAGAGTATGTGGTCAAACTTGGATGATGAGAGCCAGTGATGATCACCAATGCCTTGAGACCACAACCCTCTTGGCTTGAATTGTGGCCTTTTCTCTTGAGTTTACTTCCTGTCCACCCTCTTGGCATCAGGTAAGTAACTTCTGAGCAATCTCTCCACTGCCCCATTCATCCTCTCAACCATCTTGGGAGTTAATGGACACAATCAGTGTCCAAAGTGTTGATGGGCAGTGGGCAATCTCCATGGTCAGGAATATACATCAAGTGTAGGCTCTGATCAACATGGGCAGCCTGTCAAGAAACACTAAGACAAGCATCAGTAGACAACAAGAGATCAGATCATGGGTTTTCACCAAGTCTGATCTTTAAAACACATTTCAAACAAGCAATGGACAGATATCTTCATGATTCTATCCTAGCAAAACTCTCTGAATCCTAATCAACAAGACTAAGCATTCAGGCCACAACACAATCAATTCTCCTAAGGACAGAAGCAAGACTATTCTTTCAAGACAGCTTAACTTCAAGACAGTTTAACAACCTTAGGCAGATTCTAAACAATATTGTGAGAATAGAGATTTAAGTAACCAGAGAGTATAAGTAACCAGAGTATAAGTAACTAGAGAATAAGTAGAGAGTAGAGAATGATGTAACCAGAGTATTAGTAGCCAGAGAATGGGAGAATGATGGAGAATAAGTAACCAGGAGAATTAGAGAATGAGAGAATAGAAAAAGAGAATTTTCTCAAGAGTTCTAATGGACAGAGTTTTGCTCTGTTTTCTTGAGTTTTGCGGAAGCATAAACAGCCAGGAGCATCCAATACTCATCAAGAGTTTGGTGCTTTATTAGCTGAAACATAATGGACCATTGAACAATTAATTTGCTCACTGATCTTAGACATGTGCCACTAGAATAACTCATGAACTGATGTTTTCCAGGGCTTGCAACAAAAGAACCAACAGAATAACACATGAAGAAGTGTTTTCTGTGGCTTGACAACATTGAATCCAATGGATCAAAACAGTTTGTCCACGGGTCAAAGAGATGCTCCAATAAGAGAAAGCTATTATCCAATGGATAAAACATATTAGTGAAGCATTTTCGAATCATTTTCCCTCCTGAAGCTTGATTTCAAGAAAATAACAAGTATTGACCAAGCCTACACTATATCGAAGTGGGAGAGAAAGGATTTGATTCAAGAAAAAAAACAGAGAATGGGGTGAGTTTTCCCAAAGAAGAGCAACTAGGCTCTGATACCATGTTGGAATTCATGAGTGTTTGTCTCATGTCAAGAGAGTATCCAGTTAACTTGTAACGGAATCCCCTTCAACCATACAACAGGAACTCACCATTCAAAGGAAGAGACAACCAACTGGTGGTTGAATCCTCTTAAACAGCCTACACTATAACCAAGATCCTAGACAGAAAACTAGTTATGTGTGGCAAAGAATCTCTAGTTTGAATCTATCCTTCTGAAGTAACACAAGACTTTGAGTTTGTGTACCTAAGATGAAGAGGATTTAGAATCAGTAATCTAGAGTTTAAGAAGTAGATAAAGAAGAGTTTAGAGTGAGTTTGACAAGTATTAGGCTGCCTTAAGAGAGAAAGAGCTAAGGCAGCCTCTAAACCACAATACTTAACTCCTTACATTGTGAATATTGTTTAGACACAAGCAAGGGAGAGAGAGCACACAAAATTAGAGAGAGAAACTTGTCTATTGATTCTGGTTTAATGTTACAAGTAATGGAGAAGCCTATAAATAGGCAATACACATGATTAAACAATTACTAAAACATGAAAACATAAACAAATAATTATTTAGAGAATGAGAAGAGGCCAAAGAGGATACAGCCAAGGTCTGCTCGTCCAGGAAGAGTAGAAAGGGACAGTAGAGAGGTTGACACAGCCTGCTTGAGTGAAAGTGACAGGTCCAGTTGCTTCTCCAAAGCAACCCATGTGACTTCTTCTTGTCTAATTCAAACCAGCCTCTCTTATTCAAATTCAAACAGGTTCCTTCACTTATCAGAGGTTACCAACGTCCATATTCTGTCTCCCAAACTCCTTTCTTGCCTTGCAAGGTAAGTTAGGTCAAGATGGTAGCTTGTGAAGCAAGTCTGTACGGACAGAACCAAATTGGCTTCTCTAGATGAACTCTCCTTTGATCATGAACTAACTCCTTTCCTCTCATTAGCTGTCAACCTGGAATGGGATCTATGGCAAATGGATGTTAAGAATGCATTCCTACAAGGTGAATTAGAGGATGAAGTATATATGCGTCCTCCTCCTGGCTTAGAAGACATGGTGAAACCAGGGAATGTATTGAGACTAAAAAAAGGCTATCTATGGACTGAAGCAATCCCCTAGAGCTTGGTACCACAAGTTGAGCACAACCTTGAATGGAAGAGGATTCAACAAATCAGAAGCAGACCACACTCTCTTTACTCTATCAAGTCAGCAAGGAATGGTGGTGATCCTTGTCTATGTGGATGACATAATTATCACAGGAAGTGACAAGGAAGGTATTAACTCAATCAAAGCTTTTCTTAAATCTTCATTGGATATCAAAGATTTGGGTAAGTTAAAGTACTTCCTAGGGATTGAAATTGTTGACATGAAGCCAATAAAGAGAGGAAATGGCGACATGAAGTTAGAAAGAATGAGAGGACATTTCAAATAACAGAAGCAGAACTAATCAAGGGAAGCTTGTGGATCAAGTTTGTCCGTACAAACTTGTGGGACAAGTCTGTCCGTACAAGTGATCTAACTTGGAGTACAAGGTAGGCAAAGGGACAGGAGGAACCAGAAATAAACTTACCTAACTAAGAAGTCTTATTCTGGTCACCAAGGAACTAAGGGAGTGGAGAAGAGCAAGGAAGTGGAGAACAGCAAGGATCACGTGTGGGATTAGGCTCCCAACCGTTGAGGAGATGTCCCTTTCTCCCATCTGCTTGGTCTTTGGTCCCCCCCCCACTTCTGCCCAAGGAAGAAGAGCAGAAGAATAGTTTATTAGTTCTTTATTTGTTTATTATTTTGCTTTGTCCTCTCTCTATAAATGTAACCCTCACATGAACCATTTTGATGCGTCCCTAGGATGCTCTTTGGTTGATGGGAATGGATAGATCCTTGCAAGAACGAATCAGAGACTCAAGTTCTTCAAGGTTTGTGGATTGAATGGTGACACAAGAGGGATGGACGATCTCTTGATACTCCTAGATGAGGGAGACGAGAATAGAGAAAAGAGAATTGTATTCCTTGCCTTAATGGTTTCTTAGGATGCATACATAAATAGGAAACAAGTTGACTAAAGAAAGAATAAACAAATGGTCTGAGTAAGGCAGAGATCAGTTTGGACCAGGCAGAGGGCTCGTCCAGCTGAGGAGAAAGCGACTGGTCCTTATGTCTCTCTCATCTGTTTAAACCTTAACTACACATGTGATCTCCTTCTGTCTTGACTCCAACGGACACCTTTCCCTTTCTCAAGCTTAGGCAGATGTTTGAATAAGTCTTCCCGGTTAGACTCTCCTCTTGTGTGCCGTGCAAGTCAAGTTAGGTCTAGGTAGTGTACGGACTTGTACGGATCATTTCCTCTCTTGATCATCCAGAATGCTTCTCTCATCTTGGTCTCTTAACTCTTGCCATTCATTTCTTCATGTCAACATTGCATCTCTTGTTTATTGCTTCATGTTCACACTTGACTCTGGAACGAGTCATGGGACCTTCAGGAATGGCTAGAGCATCATCACCAGGCTGCTGGTGCAATGTGGCTTCATGTGGCTCATCTAGACTCTCCTTGTTCTCCTTAGTGATCCGGTCCATGATCACATCATCCCCTCCCTCTTGAAAAGGATTTGTCCTCAAATCAGGTTCATCTATAGCAAAAGGAGCCAAGTCAGTAACATTGAAGCTATTTGATACATCATACTTACCTTGGAGATCAAGTTTGTAGGCATTGTCATTGATCTTGTGGATGATCTCGAAAGGTCCATCAACCCTTGGCATCAGCTTGGACTTCCTCTCGTTGGGGAACCTATCCTTCCTCAGGTGCAACCAAACTTGGTCACCAACTTCAAAGGTTCTCACACGTCTCCCCTTGTTGGCTTGCTTCTCATAAAGCTTGGTTTTCTGCTCAATGTTTTGTCTAGCCTTCTCATGGATCCGTTGGACCATCTCTGCTTTCTTCTTGCCGTCTAGACTGATCCTTTCACACTCAGGTAAAGGCATTAGATCCAAAGGAGAGGTGGGATTGAACCCATAAACGATCTCAAAAGGTGAATACTTAGAAGCAAAATGCATAGCACGATTGTATGCAAATTCACAGTGTAGTAAGTATTCTTCCCATGTCCTTAAGTTATTTTTAATGAATGCACGCATGAGTGTTCCTAAGGTTCTATTAACTACTTCAGTTTGTCCATCAGTTTGTGGATGACATGTAGTAGAAAACAACAGTTTAGTGCCTAGCTTAGACCAAAGTGTCTTCCAGAAGTAACTAAGAAACTTAGTGTCCCTATCAGAAACTATGGTTCTAGGCATGCCTTGCAAACAAACAACCTCTTTAAAGAACAAGTTAGCAACGTGCAATGCATCATCAGTTTTATGACATGCTATGAAATGTGCCATCTTAGAGAACCTATCAACAACCACAAAGTTTGAATCCTTTCCTGTCCTAGTCCTAGGTAAACCGACAATAAAGTCCATGGAAATGTCATTCCAGAGATGGTGTGGAATGGGTAAAGGAGTATACAAACCCTGGGATTGGACTTGGGACTTGGCATGCTTGCAAGTAGCACACCTCCCACAGATTCTCTCCACATCTATCTTCATATGCGGCAAATAGAAGTGATCCTGCAAAACTTTTAAGGTCTTGGCAATCCCAAAGTGTCCCATTAGACTGCCCCCATGGGATTCCCTGACAAAAAGTGATGTGATCATGGACCGGATCACTAAGGAGGACAATGAGGAGAGTTAGATGAGCAACATGAAGCCACAATGCATCAACCATTTGATGAGGATGCTCTAACCATTCCTGAAGGTCCCATGACTCGTTCCAGAGTCAAGAAGTTTAAGGAGAATGTTGTTGGATTACTCACTCACATCCACAACAAGAAGGTCTTGGACAAGGTTTGATCCGAGATGTCTTGATCACCATTCAAGCCATCTCTACACCAAACTGAGATAGTGTCTAGGCAGACATGGGTGCGTGCTCTTTTCCTTGCTTTTGGTTTTGTCCCACGAGGTTTTCCAGGAGGAAGGTTTTTAACGAGGCCACAACTTGTCTACAAATCACCTAAGTACTATACTCGGTCCAAGCCTATTAGAAGTTGCATTTTATTTCATTATTAAGCTTATAAACTATAGTTTTCTTTCTTTCCTTTTTTGATTCCTTGTCGAAACCCTAGAGGCATGTCTCTGGTTTCTTATTTAAAGGGTTCTCTACACCCTATTGTAACCATCCAATCTTTTCTATACAAGTTATTCATCTTTGCGGCTCTCTCTCTCTCTAAAAGAAGTGTGCCGAGTTCTGGTGTGTCATATCCAGAGTCTAAGGGTGTTTAGTTTGGTGTGTAATATCCAAACCATTCATCTAGGAGTATCAAGAGATCATTCATCCCTCTTGTGTCACCATCCAATCCACACGCCTTGAAGGACTTGAGTCTTTTGATTCGTTCTTGCAAGGATTATCCATTCCCATCAACCAAAGAGCATCCTAGGGATGCATCAAGTGGTATCAGAGCAACTTTGGTTGGGAAGTACTCGTTTTCTCTCTTTGCTTTTGTTTCTTGTTTGATTTCTTGTTTACTTTTGATTATTGCATCCGTGTAGCATCTTTTGTTTCCGGTTGTGTTTTCTTGTTTCAATCCGTGAATCATCTTTGTCTTTTGAATAAGCAGTAGAACTCATCTAAACTAGGGCTGCTCGAGTTGCATAAGGTTTTTAGACAAGAATTATAGAACTTTCCTTATTTGACATTTTCGGAAACCCTAGAGAGAGAGTAACCCTAGCCGCATGCATCTTCATTGTCGATCACCTTGTTCTTGTGTCTAAGTTGTTTATCACCTAGAACACGAGTAAAAGAAGCTTATTAGATTGCTAGGAAAGCTTAGAAGAGTTTAGGAAAGGTTTAGAAGCTTTTCCATTTTGCTTGAATCGATTTCCTTTTCTTAGGCGATTTCCTTTTCACTTTTGTCTTGCATTGTACGATTGTTTTCTTTGCCTTTTTACTTGTTTTCTTTTTCCTTTTTGCTTGTCTTCTTCCCTAGAACTCTTTACTGGTTGTCTTGTTTGTCTTTAAGCAGGTACAATGGTGTCCGAGTCTGAAGAAGAAGCTGAGCTTGTCCGGAAGAACAAACTACTCATGGAGGCTATGTCGCTCAACTCAATCAAAACATGATTGCAACCATGACCGAGATGATGAGGACCAGCCTCGGTGATATCAGAAGAGAGTTAAGAGAAGACATAAGGAGAGCTACTAGTCACTTACCAAACCAAGAGACTAGGAGAGAGGAGAGACCACAAGCGGCACACCAAGCAAATCGCCAAACCACTCGCCAAGAGCATGATGGTTATGAGGAGACTGATGAAGAGTATGATCACCTTAGTTAATCCTCAAGAAGACCTAGGCGTGCCCATGAGAGAAGAGTGAACCAAGGAGATGATCTTGCTGGTTTGAAGATCAAAATACCCCCATTCCATGGCAAGGCTGATCCGGATGCATATCTTGAGTGGGAGAAGAAGATTGAGATAGTCTTCCAGTGCAAGCAATACACCAACCACAAGAAGATTCAAATTGCTGCCACTGAATTCTATGACTATGCTTTGAGTTGGTGGGATCAATACCTCACAACTCGTAGAAGGAATGGAGAGGAACCGGTTGAAAACTTGGACAGAGATGAAGTCAATCATGCGCAAAGAGGTTTGTTCCAAGCCATTACCTTAGAGACTTGCACCACCGGCTGAGGAAGCTTACACAAGGTTCAAGATCAGTGGAGGAGTATTACCAAGAGATGGAGTTGCTTATGTTGAGGCCAACATATCAGAGGATAGAGAAGCAACCATGTCAAGGTTCCTTTGTGGCTTAAACCGAGAGATACAAGACAATGTTGAGATGCAACATTATGTGGAGCTAGAAGAGATGCTACACAAGGCCATTCTTGTTGAGCAACAACTCAAGAGGAGGGGACACTTGTTGGAAAAGCTATGAATAGCTAAGAACATGAACTCACTCTTTAAGAATGGAAGAGACAATCAACTTGTGATTGAATCCTCTCAGCAAAATAATCTACACAACCATCTGAATCTAGAGAGATTAAGTGGCTGTGAGATTGATAAAATAACTAGAATTAAACTAACAACAGATTAAACTCTAGTATGAATCTATCCTTGTGGAGTATCACAACACTGATGGTTTGTGTACTTAAGCTACAAGGAATTAGAATCAGTAAGCTAGAGATGAACATAACATAAAGAAGAGTTTAAAGTGACTTAGAGTGAATGGGCAAGCAATGATCTGCCCTTAGGGCAGACCCAAACATGTATACCTTAACTCCCTACATTGTGACTAATTTAAAGAACACTTTGTAGGGTAGATGAGTGATACACGAAATTTATAAAGCTTGTCTCTTATTTCTTGTGTGTTAACATTACAATGGTGCTGCCTCTTTATTTATAGAGGAGTGCCTTAGGGTTTACAGCAGCAGCAACAAGACAAAGGCTGAATAAACAATTCATAACTAGAAATGAATAAACTAAGCATGAGGAAGAAGCCAAGAGAGTTTTCTGCAGCAAGGAAGGCAAGGCAAGTTCATGTTTGAAATCTATTTTTTCAAGAGTTTTTTTTTTCAGACACAAGTTTAATCTTTTCTCCCTCCCTCAAGCTGGTGTGAACAGATTTTAATCTTTCATCCAGAAGCTTGAACAATGAGGAGATCCAGGGGAGAGTCATTGATTAAAAAAAACTTTTAAAGACTTGCATCTTGACTCAACCCTCAGATTTTGAAACCATACTTCATCTAAACTCTCTACTGTCCAAGTTTTGAATCCTAGCCACACAGCTCCTCAAAACGAATTTTAAAGTGAGAGAGAGAGTATTAGAATGAAGACAAATGAAATAAAAGAAGTGAGTTCAACCAAGAGAGCAACTAGGCTCTGATACCATGTTGGAAAAGCTATGAATAGCTAAGAACATGAACTCACTCTTTAAGAATGGAAGAGACAATCAACTTGTGATTGAATCCTCTCAGCAAAATAATCTACACAACCATCTGAATCTAGAGAGATTAAGTGGCTGTGAGATTGATAAAATAACTAGAATTAAACTAACAACAGATTAAACTCTAGTATGATCTATCCTTGTGGAGTATCACAACACTGATGGTTTGTGTACTTAAGCTACAAGGAATTAGAATCAGTAAGCTAGAGATGAACAGAACATAAAGAAGAGTTTAAAGGTGACTTAGAGTGAATGGGCAAGCAATGATCTGCCCTTAGGCAGACCCAAAACCATGTATACCTTAACTCCCTACATTGTGACTAATTTAAAGAACACTTTGTAGGGTAGATGAGTGATACACGAAATTTATAAAGCTTGTCTCTTATTTCTTGTGTGTTAACATTACAATGGTGCTGCCTCTTTATTTATAGAGGAGTGCCTTAGGGTTTACAGCAGCAGCAACAAGACAAAGGCTGAATAAACAATTCATAACTAGGAAATGGAATAAACTAAGCATGAGGAAGAAGCCAAGAGAGTTTCTGCAGCAAGGAAGAGATAGTGACAGCTCCCAACAGCTCTCTTTCTCTTAGAGAACATGTGACTTTTATCTTATTTAAATCCCCACTTCTCTAAGCCTCTGTCTCCAGCAGTCACATGTATTATTTGAATTTAAATCTGCCTCTGAAGTTAGCTGGACGAAATTGAACTTGCCTGCCTCCAAGACACTCTTAGCTCAAGCTTGGTTGCTTGGAGGTCAAGACTGTACAGAAAAACTCTAATTTCAGTATCTGAGTTCTTCTCTTTCTTCTTCTTCAGTTGGTGTGGAGATGCTTGGCCTTTACTTCCTTTGTTTGGCCTTCACATTCAAGATGCAAGTCTTTAAAGATATCATGACTCTCCCTGGATCTCCTCATTGTTCAAGCTTCTGGATGAAAGATTAAAATCTGTTCACACCAGCTTGAGGAGGAGAAAGATTAAACTTGGTCTGACTCTTTGAAAAATATGATTTCAAAAATGTTGTCTTCTTCATCTGTCTAATGATTTCTCCAAAGAGGACAAGATGGAGTTCGTTTTTTTATTTTCTTCTCTCCTATGTGTAAGCTGTGTCTGATCTTGTGTTGGACTAATCAAGGCTAAGGGAGAAATGAAACAAAAGACTTCATCTGTTGTGATTTAAAAACAGTTTAAAAGATGAAGTTCTTGCTGGTTTTGTCTCAAACATTATCAGTCCTTTATTCCCTTTGTCTCTCAATTTACAAAACTTCGTAAAAGACTAAGTCTAATAGAACCAATGCTTGAGGGAGGAGAAGACTGATGGTGATTTGAAAGACAAATTGATTTTTAAGGCATTTGAATTTCAGATTTAAGAAAGCTTTTGAAGGACTTAAAAATCTGAAATGTTTTTGACAGATTCTTGAGTATCTGATTCGAAAATGATTTAAAATGTGTTAACTGGTGGGATGTTCATGCCTCGCCAGCATTGTGATCAGCATGGAAGCTTGAGGCCATGGACTGCAATCTGCTTCCGCAACTCTCATTTCCTCCATCTCTTACTCTCCATTATTCTCTCATACTCTTGTTACTTATTCTCTAATTCTATGGTTACTTATACTCTCTGGTTACTTTATTCTCTCATCATTCACTAATTTTTGCTTTGAATCTGTCATACTCAACAGTTCTAAGTCTAGAATGGTGATTGTGTGTACTTGGTTGTCTCAAGAAGACAATGCAAGTTTAGTGATCTAGAGCACATCAGAGCAGCTTTGGGGGTTAGAACCAATGGCCTCAGATTCATGGACAAGACAAGAAGATCTTGAGGAGAAGATACTGTAGGAAAGTGATGAATCAGCTCACCACAAGATGTTAGTTAAGGTCAGTAAGCTTCATGTGAGCATCAAGAAGAAGAGGTGTGCACGAGTTCAAATCATGCGCTAACACCCTCAGCATCTGTTCAGATCATGGTTCAAGCCATGAGTCACTTTTGGCAGGTTTTACAGACAATTCCAAGCAGCAGTTCAGATTAGAGAGCTTCAAGCTCAATTCAAATAAGACTAAGGCGTAGCTATCCAATGCACCGTGAGGCATATACTCTTTTGTCCTCATCATGGTTTTATCCAAGTTGGTTTACAAGGTGAGGTTTTTAATGAGTAGTCATTTGCGTGGTTGCAAGCTTGGCCTTTGGAACCAGTGGCTTCCGCACCCAACCTTGAGGGAGTATTAGAGTGAAGCAAGACAAGGAGATGTGAAGGCCAAACAAAGGAAGTAAAGGCCAAGCTCTCCACACCAACTGAAGAGAGAGAGAAGAGAGAACTCAGATACTTGAAGTTAGAGTTTTTCTGTACAGTCTTGACCTCCAAGCAACCAAGCTTGAGCTAGAGTGTCTTGGAAGGCAAGGCAAGTTCAATTTCGTCAGCTAACTCAGAGGCAGATTTAATTCAAATAATACAT
>CAJHQP010011049.1:0-16453 GCA_905132765.1 Moricandia arvensis
GTGTCACACACATAACCTCCTACATCGATCTAGAACCTTGCTGCCTCTCACTTCGTCTCGATCGGAGTTCCCATTTAGATTTTACGATAAACATAAGTAAGACTCGAAAAACAACTCCTAGGTCGCCAAATACAGCTCCCAGGTTGCCATATGGGGAGATGGATCACTCCCTTTAGCTTCTCTCTTGAATCTAGATAGAAACGCTTTTCGTTTCGTTCCAATTGGAGTTACCGTTGGAACTTTACGAGAAAAACCGTGCAGACTAGGTTTCTCGTGTAAAGGTTCAAATCAATCGTATGGGAATGGCAACGGACTACTAATCACCAAAACCACCAGGATTATACGAAAAGGTTGAACTTTCCCTTGAATCAACGTCGTATCGAGAACCCTTTTCGGAGAAATCGTAAAAATGCTTAAAGTTAGAAAAAACGGCCCGACAAACCTAAAACACAGCTAAAGGCCCACTTACAATTTCGTACGAAACCAGGCCCAAAGATGCTATGATGGTTTATTTTTGTTCGAATGAAAAGATAAATGCTAAAGTCTCGAAATAAATGTGAGGACTCGGGGAATAAATGTAAAGATCGTAGGGAAAAAGGGAATATTCTTGAAGTGATAAACTCGACTACAAGCAGAAAAGGAAACACCAAACCTTCTTGAAGAGGAATATATAAGAGAAGACAAGACTAGAGACTCAAGGAAAATTTTTTAAGCGTTCACAGCAAACTTAGAGCAATAGGCATTTACTTTCGTTTTGTTATCGAGCTGCGTTTTGACATGTGTGTTTTTATTGTTCTAGCAGGGTATAAATATCCTAAACAAATAACTATCAAATTAACCCTAGTCTTAACACACAAATACTACGCTTTCGAAAATAGATCAGATGTAGTACTTAGAGATCGAATCCACAGAGAGAAATGGCACACAATAGATTTATTATTTCTAACGATTAAGTTAGGCGAATATATATATTAGTGGCAAACAATCAGTTAATGAAATATTTCTTATCAAGAAGTATAGATGCAATATGGAAATATGCTAATAATGCAAATATGGAAATAATGCAAATATGGAAATATTCTAATAAACTAACTCGGTGAAAATGTAAATATGCTAGATCTAGGGTTTCAAGCCTAATGAATTATAAGGAATAGGACGCACATATATGTAAATATTCTAGAACTCAAATATTAATTATTCTTACCCTTTTAATTCCAACTCTCGTATGAGCAAAAGGAAAGACCATCGATCGACGGCTAAGGCATGATGTCGATCGACGGTGAAATCAAAAGGAAGTGTGAATGAGATTTGATAAGTCCACCTGGTTTATTATACTAGCTCTCGCATGCGCCTAACAGCCTAGTTCAATGAAGTCTATTCTAGCACAGAACCTCCTCTCGTGGTCGTCCATGTCCTACTTTTGAGATCCTAGTTAGCTACTCTAGAATGCAAGCATTAAGCATAACTCATTTCATGGATATTAACTTAACCTAGCAATCCTACTTTTGGGCTAATCCATGATTGCTATCACTCAACCCTAAATCTAGTTGATGGCTACTCACACATAATCAAAGAAAGAACAATAGTCTGAATATAATGCATAGATAAAATATTAGGGTTTCAATAAAAATCTCCCTAAGGAGTTATGAATCTTCTCCCCTAAAAAACTAGAACTATAAAGCTTTGTAAGTTGTGTCAAACCTTGCCTGCAGTTGCTTACTCTGCATGCTCTCAATACATAAGTATAAATATAAAAACCCTAAAACTTAGGTCAAAACTCGACGAGGACATTCATATCATTTGTCTCCAATCTTGGACTTTTAAATCTGATGTGCGAAATGGATGTCGATCGATGGCAAGTGTTCAGCATCAATCGACCTTGGTCTTTTAACATTGGTCGACTCCAAAGTTGTGTCGTCGATCGACGACAGTCTTGTACATCAACTCCTCAAATGGTCAGCTACGGATTTTCCTCCTCTAAATGCTTCAAATATCTCCATATATCTCCAAAACTTTCTCGGACTTGTAAATACTCCAAAACGTATCCTAGACACACATAATAGACCCTAAATATAGCCTATAACATGGCCTAAAACTTGTAATAAATAGGCTATATCACGTTTCAATTAGGTTTTCGTAGTCAGGTTGCTAGAACTAAGGATCTCGCCGACATCTTTTGTAGCGAAGACTCATTACCTTCTTGTAAGAAATCTCTTACGCAATTACCGAACAAGACCTCTTTGCTCTCCTACTTTTTCAAAATTTTCTTATCAGATTTTTATCATCAGTTTTTTCTCAAGTTTGATTGGTTGCGTGCCGTATGGTTTAAAGCATATTATTCGGGATCTCCTGGGAAGGTTAGGGTTTCCTGACTTCGTAAGTTTACGAAAATCGACAGTGTGGATTTCGGTTCCCACAGTTTGGCTCTAAAAGGAGGGGGACTTATGGATCAATATTTCTCGCAACCACAAAACGCCAGTCAAACATGTCAGCTGACGATCTCAACAACCAATAACCTCGCGACAGCGCAAGCCGCGTCAACGTTGACAACACTCCTGCGACCAACACTCCCGTGGTTAATGTTGAGCCCAACACCACGGCAGTCGAGGGGATCTCTTGCTAAGCAGGTTGAAACCCTAACTGCGAGAACCCGAGCTGCTCTTCCTCGTGGAACCACTAGGATCCGAGGAAGAAGACTTTATTTTGCAATATCTTTGGACCGGTCTGAGAACGCACTAGGGAACCTGTCGGGACAAAATCCAGACGAAGTCACTCCAGCGGAAGCACAAGAAAATCCAAGCGATCTTCCACCATTGGAAGAGGAAAAGGAAGAGGGGGAAATTGAGCGCGTCAACATGGACTCCAGCAGTCAGTTCGAGCCTTCACACCAAGACGCGGACGTGCATCCACGAAGGACAAGAAGCTACACGGCTCAGGAAGACCTGCTTGACAGAGGCAGAAGAAAATCTCTTCTGGGTAGAGCAGGAGAAGCTGGCTAAAGAGCAGACTCGGAGAACTCGCAGCAATTGCCGACAGTCTCAGAAAACCGGTGACAATGATTCTGTAATCCACGATCTTCGTAATCATCTCATGAAAACAGTCGCAGAAGTAAAGCAGTGAAATCTCAAATTCACCATGCGACTAGCTCTGCATCAGAGATAGACCAGCTGCTCGAGGAAGCTCGTAAAACTCCCTTCATATCTCGTATCGTTAACACCAGAGTATCGGATCCAGGAAAGATCAAGGTGCCAACGTACAATGGTACGACTGATCCCAAAATGCATTTTCAGGCTTTGAGATCGCAATTGGATGGGCCAGATTTAGAGACAGCAAAAGAGACTCCAGCCAATGCCACCTCTTGTTGGGAATCTTGAGGGAGCCACAGTCAAATGGTTCTCCCGCCTTAAGCGGAATTCCATCAGAAGCTTTCGCCAACTTGCTTTAGAGTTTCTTAAGCAGTACTCGATGTTCATCAATCGAGAAAATTCCAACGTCGACCAATGGAGCTTAGCTCAAAGGAAAGACAAATCACTCCGTGACTTTTTCAACTGGTTAAAGCTTGTTATGGCTAGAGTTAGGGGGATCAGCAAAAGGCGACCGTAGACGCGCTTTGAAAGATGCTCTGGTATAAGTCAAAGTTTAGAAAATGGATCACCCTTGAAAAACCGTGTACAAGTCAGGATGCATTGCACAAGGCCACGAACTACATCATGATCGAAGAAGAGAACAACGTTTTGTCGCAAAAGCACAAACCAACGAAAAACTCTTCGAAAGATTCGGTCCTAGATCATAAGTCAAAAAGAAGAAAATTGCCCATCGAGAAGAAGAAAAAAACCCAGGGGACGTACAACTACGCCATCAACTCTGGCTCGGAACAAGGCAAACAACGGGCAACACGTGGATCCGAAATACCAATTATGATGAGAACATCTTCTGCGACTTCCATCAAACTCGCGGCCATTCGATCATCAACTGCAAAATTCTCGGAACGAGATTGGCATCGAAACTAATCGCAGGGCAACTCTCCGGGGTAACGAGCAGCAAAGAACTCATCCGAAATTCTGATCGTCCCTCGAAAACCGATAAAACTCCCTAGAATGAGAGCTCCTCAGGGGATAAACGCGGAAAGAAGCAGGATGAGAAAGGCAACGATGATAATCATCGCATGATTAACATGATCATTGGAGGATCACAGTTCTGCGGCGACACGGTCTCGATCAAGGCTTATCAGTGAAAGGCTGAAGCAAACAAAAACTGGCCGACCTGGTCTCCACCATTGGACGACCAAAATAATACCATCACCTTCGAGGAGGAAGAAGCCATCGGAATCGATCAACCCCACTGCGACCCGCTTGTCATCGATCTCATAATCAAAGTTCTCGAGGTCGCTAGAATCCTCATTGATACAGGGAGTATAGTCAACGTCATCTTCCGCGATACACTCAGGAGGATGAACGTCGAGCTGAAAGAGGTCATACCAACGCCAAAGCCGTTAACCGGATTCTCTAGCGTAACCGAAATGACTCTCGGATCGATCAAGCTCTCGGTCATGGCGAAAGAAGTAACAAAAATTGTCGATTTCGCAGTCATCGACTTCCCCGCCATCTACAATGTGATCATGGGAACTCCGTGGCTAACCGCCATGAAGTCATTACCGTCAACCTACCACTAAGGCATCAAGTTCCCAACTCCAAACGGAACTGCCGCAATCTGGGGCAGCCAAAAAAAGTCGCGACTCTGTTTCTTAGCCGAACACAAGCTAAGACAGATCATGACTACTTCGATGATGAAACCCAAACAAGAAAAGACCACTCAGCCACCGAGTGAAAACATCTCTTAAAACGATGATCCAAAATCGTCATTCAAAGCAACAGCTCCGAATGAAGAAAGCAAGAAGGTGTCTGAGCCCGACACAACGACCCAACCAGAGGAGATAATTCCGGAAGAAGACATTGATCCTGCCAGAGTCCCCACGACTAAGGTGGTCGACGCAACTGCGGCCGAGTAAAAACGCTCGTCGCCAAAAACTAAACTACGAGATGGCTTGATCCTCGAAAGGGATACGTAGGAAACTTGCCTAATGACGAGTTCAGCTCTCACCCTCTCTAAAAAGGGGGGGAGTGGGTGCGTATACCTATAATCGTATACTTCCACATTTTAAAATATTCACCTTGTACTTGATATTTTGTTTTTTAAATTCGATAATTAGAAACTGCAAATCTCAAAAGTCTCTTTTATCACATGAACATCTAAAGTCATTCCAAACCATCCAAGTACGAACCGGACTTCTTTAGTGCAAACACTTCTTAGTAACACCTTTCGGTGGAAAACCATCGACCAAAATTTGAGGCCCCATGCTTGAAGAGGTCGAACATCAGTTCACACTCGAAATCATCCCCTTGCACATCATGTACTTCCGGAACACAATGCGAGATGTCGCATAAAATCTCCGAAAATATATTCTCAAAACTCGAAAACAGTCCGTCCGCGACTATAATCATAATCGAGCACTCGCTCTTACACCTCACTCATTGATTGGCCTCGATGATTACAATAGCAGTCTTAAACAAACGCACCTAACCTTTCTCACGAATGGTTCTCATACATCCGACTAGGATAATTGCGCACAAAAAAGCCAAAATTTGTCAACACTTCCAGGAGACTTAAAATTTGTCCCTTGAGAGATGCTAGATTCCAACTATACAAGTCGTATAAGGCAAGAACATATTGCAGACTTTAAAGCGGTACAGAAACAGGTTGCAATCGCAACACGCAAAACGATAGCCGATTAGTCATCGCACAACCTTAACTGAGAGTAAACCTAGGTCCTTCCATAGACCCAACACATTGGTCTCTAACGTCTCAAGGCATGAATATCAAAAGATACGAGATCCTGAAAGTATGCCTCTTTGTTAACATCTAAACTCTCATCAAACTTTTTGCACATCTCGAACAAGCAACGAATAAAACGATCTACAAAGAAGAGTTAGGTTATGAGATGACAGCTCATAATCTTCCCTCTACACGCAACTACTCGACACACTCTTAAAATCTTAAATCCTTTCATTAAAATGATAGTTCAAAGCCATCTAAGGCAGGGATTCAAAGACACATCCGGCCAGTCCCGATAATTAAAACGGCAACATAAGGCCTAAGCATAAACATAAAAGCGGCCACACACGGCACAACAAAACTAAGCATAAAACGGCACCGCAGGTCCACATATAGATCATAAACCAAAGTACATAATCTAGATCCTTCAAGGGTCTAATACGACGTCTCCTGACATCGAACAACCAAATGTGCCCGCGGATTGATTAACCTTAAACCCCTTGTCAGCAACCTCGGTCGCACTCTCCTCCCTATCGGGAGAAACTGGGATGGGATCCCAGTATCCCAGCACCTTCTCCTCGAGAAGAGGGACCAGATTTTCAACACCTTCACACTCGTCCATGTAGCCGGTCATCTTGTTCATCTCGGTCTGGAAAACATAGTCACGGGCCGTTGTCCGCGACAAGCCGCGAACGGCTCCAAGGCACTCTCAGAAATCGCCCATAAGCTCTTGGGCTCCCCTAAGCTTCCTAAACTAGGTCATGAACTAAGCAGCACGACTCTCAATCACCGCATAAACCTCGCTGATACGCCCTGAATTGGATTATCACTTTAAGGTTGGTAAATTGGATAAGCCTTGCACCGAATGAGCTAAAAAGCACAAACGATCAATGGATGTGGATCGAAAGGTGACACAAGAGATGCGGAAAGTGTCTTGATACTACCAAATTTCTCAGCCCGAAGATATTACACACTCCGACGACTCAAAAGATAAGATGTTCAATGAAGAATAAATGATTCAACAAATTAAAAGAAAACATTTTTCTTAAAAATTTGAATGATTTGAAATAATACGAAGCAAGCTTTTATATAATAGGCATAGAATACAAAAGGTTGGAATACAAAAGGACTAATCAAACATAGAAACTAAAAAACTCTTAAACATAGAAGACTTGACCAGAAATGATGATTTGACCAAAGTTGGAAGGTTTGGAACAAATGACTCTTCGGCTGGTCGAGTCCTTTCCCATGGTCGACGGTCAAAGAATTGCCGTCAGATTGATATAATATTCGACCATGAACTGTAGATTCTTGTTGGGCCTTTCTTGAACAATCTCAAATACTGATTTCTTAATTAGAACAAGACCTCCATGTTTTGTATCAAGCCCATTAGCTTCTCTCGGTCTAGAACTTCATGGATCAAATCGATAAGGCCCATAAACAGCCCATTAAGCCAAGCTATGATCAGTTGCCTAGCCGGTTCGTATCTGATTTTCATACCTTGGTCCATAACTCTGGTTAGGTTCGCATCATCCCCTCCTCCTTTAAAAGGAGTTGTCCTCAAATCCGGACCTTCTATGATGAATGTACCGACATGGTTTTGCTCAGCCAAGGTTTTCCTACTGTTCTTGTGCACACACGCCCGTATTCCAGGCTCAAATATCAAGTGTTGTAAACCGTCTTCAGGCCTCAAGAGCTCCACTGGGTCGTACTCCTTGCAAACGAATGAATTACCTAGTTTATCACTTGATAAATAACCAAGAATATCACTTGAAGCATAAGCGGTTGTGAGAAAAATTTCTTGATCAGCTTCTAGTCCACTATCAACCACATTTTCAGACACCTTTTGAACATCCAAGAGAACACTTTAACCCCCTGGTTCTTTCTTTTTATCCGGCTGGTCATCCATATATTCTGCTCGGACATTAACAATTGATAGCTCCGGTTCGATATCTTTGGCCTCTCGATCTTCTTCCAACACTGACGATGGAAGTGGGTCAATGATACTTTGATGGATCTTAGCCTTGAAGAACTTAAACCATCTCTCAAAACACTCATTCCTCTTCTCTTCAGTTCTGGCCGATGAAGTTTCTACAACTTGTTTCGATTGTGGCTTTTTGACTGCTTTCTTTGGACTGCTCGGTTTAACTCTCATTAAACCAGAATCAAGAAAGATTCGTGTACCTTCTTTTCTGAGTGGTTTCTTCCATTTGTCTCACTCAGTTCGTGACTTCATGGCTTCCTCCTCTTGGTCACGCTCATATTGTGCTATCATCTCGGTTGTACGTTTGTTGTACCTCCATTATCGCAACTTTTCTTCTTGTGCTTTGCGTGCTGCCTTTTCTTCATGGTTGATCAGTAGTCCAAACACAGGTGATCTCTTATAAGATGAAGAGTTAAGAATGGTTGGCTTCTCTTCATGGTTTCTCTTCAGTAGTCCAAAAGACACAAATGATCTCTTAGAAGCTGAAGAGTTATGAATGTCTGGTTGTGAAGAACTCCAAACCTCAGAGTGGCTCTGATACCACATGATACGCCCTGCATTGGAGGATCACTCTAAGGTTGGTAAATTGGATAAGCCTTGCACCGAATGAGCTAGAAAGCACAAACGATCAATGGATGTGGATCGAAAGGTGACACAAGAGGTGTGGAAAGTCTCTTGATACTACCAACTTCTAAGCCTGAATATATGACACACTCCGACGACTCAAAAGATAAGATGTTCAATGAAGAACAAATGATTCAACAAGTTAGAAGGAAATGTTTTTATTAAAAAGTTGAATGATTTGAAATAATACAAAGCAAGCCTTTATATAATAGGCAGAGAATACAAAAGATTGGAATACAAAAGGACTAATCAAACATAGAAACTAACAAACTCTTAAACATAGAAGACTTAACCAGAAATGATGACTTGACCAAAGTTGGAAGGTTTGGAACAAATGACTCTTCGGCTGGTTGAGTCCTTTCGCATGGTCGACGGTCAAAGAATTGCCGTCAGATTGATATATTATTCAACCAGGGTCGCATCATTCGCGCTTCCTTCTTCTCTCCGCACGACGAAGAGCCTTAGCATGCCTTCTTTCCAGCCCCTGGTCTCGGAGCTCATCGGCAGAAGCCTGTTCTTGGAGAAGACCAGCCTTTTTCTCCACCCTCTCGGCCTTGAAACGGCAAACTCGCATCTCCCGGTAGCTTGACTCAAGGGCTGAATTGAATGCAAGCAGTCCTTGTATAGGTTGGGAGCTAAGGAACCTTGCCCCAAATATATATATATATATAGTAGAACAAGCAAAGTTCAAGTTATTAACCGCATTGACCATCCTAGAACCCTCCGCAGAGGCTTTCGACCTCGCCTGACCATCCACGGTTGGAGGAAGGTCGGAATCAGGCGGAAGGTCCTTAAAAAGGTCGTCAAAGTTACAATACGCCAGGAAAAAATTGCTAGCGCCACTCCCATCACCCGAGGCAAAGTTGGAAGGCCATCCATGGAATGGGAAGTCAACCGAAAAGAAATTCAATGTCGCCAAGCTAAACCCCTTTGCCCTTGGAGAGCCATGCGTTCCCTCGAGACAGCAGAACATCCCTCGACACACACTCGTCCACATCCGATTCAGATCCTTCTTCCATGATCACTTCGGGGCGATCTCGCGATCGGTGATACGGCAATGCCTTGCGAACTTGCTTTGGAGTGAAAGAAGTCCAAAAGAATGAACCGGTCCGAAGAAGATTTTTCACAGCGACCACGTCATCTGGGAACGGCAGTAAGAGGTGGATCTCTGCAAAAACAACGGATGAAAGAGTTAGATATTGTCAGAACAAAACATGCGTATGTCGAATCAGTACCACAACGACCCCATTCACTGCGGAAATCAGTAATTCAGCTCTGTTTGACCGACACGCTATCAATACGGACGAAAATGAAGCACTTCTCCCACGCATGACCATTCGAGATTGTCTCCTTTATGATTGACATACATCTGCAAGGAGGCTTTTTCTCCACCCTCTCGGAGATATTAGTATGAGTTGTGATAACAACAAAGAATACCCCATGCTCGTTAGCACTAATGGTTTCAATAGGGCCTAGAAATGGTCAATGCTAAGGGATACCCCATGCTTGTAACCCACGACTAGGATCCCGAGGAGGTACTGAAGACCCGTAAGATTTATCTGCCCGGTCGACAATTTGAAATGGTTCAATGTCTAAACAACGATCTCTGGGTTTGGAAACCATAGACGGCAACTCACAATGTGGGCCACATAACAAGTAAAATAACCCGCCAGGGGTCATCTGCCATTTTGCATGGGCCGAATAAATGCGGCAGCCGCAAAACCAGTCGAAAAATATGATTTTACGACTGATTAGCTACTGATTTTGTAGTCGTAAAACGGTTGTTTTCTTGTTGGAGACAAAGAATGACTTGTTCTTCATGTGTCCATACTCAATTACAGTGTGGGAAGCCACATGGAGATGTCTCCTTTGTAAAAAAATCACTTTTTCTGATTTTTGACAACTATATAAAAAACGTAAGCAGTTATATCAACAATTTATTAATAGTGATGAAATCAACATGCTTTAAGTTGGCTTGAGATATTTTCTGAAAGTGAAAGCTATAAAGCCCGAGGCTCTTCATTTGATTCCAACACAACTCATACTAATATCTTCCAAGTAAGCAATTGATATAAATCTAATTTTTGTTCAAATTGTGTCAAATATCTTCAGAACATTGTCATTTACAAATATTACAGCAAATGTACTAGTATTAGCGACAATATTCTTTGTTGTTTCTTTGATGAAAAAAAATAAATACATTTGTGATTAATCGTACAAATGTCGATAGAGAAAAAGTCGATGCATCAGATCGAAAAGGAATTGAAGGATATGACTTCGAAAGACTCCTTGTGCATCATCGGTTAATATTTTTTCATAACAATTCACTAAGGTCACATGCCATCAAAAATAAATAGATCATCAAAATTAAAACTGCTTACATCATGTGAAATAATTTGCAATCGGATTATACAATATCATGATATTTTTATAATAAACGCGTGAAGTTAACACTACGTTCACCACAATTGTATTTTTTCTTACAAATAAATATACATAGTTTGTCTTTCTAGTGCATATATCGTCGTTAATATATGTATTCTTTATATTAAGAACCACTATAGTTTTAATTTTATGTTTCTCCACTATAATAGTGTTCTTTGTTGGTATATATTTAGGTAGAGACTCGAACGATTTGTTCAAATGGAATAGGCATGGGCAATCAAGCCAGTTCCTTTTTGGTCCGGGTCTTTTGGATCATAGACATTTGGACCCAACTAAGTAATTAAATCTTTTAGTTCAGTTGGTTCCTCTCGAATCCGAGTCGGTTCTCTCGAGTCCGAGTCAGTTTGGGTCTATAATTAAAATACATGTGAAATACCCATAATAGTCGAGCTTGTATCGGGTTCGAGTATTTAGGATCCAAAACAAACACCAAATACCCAAAACCCATCAAATGTAGCTCAATTATATCATATTTAACTAAAATTTTATAACATAACTAAAAATAAACTATAAAGAATTAAAATAAAACTTTTTAAACTCTAAATTTTACATCTAAAGCTTCATATTACTTGAAAATGTTACAAAATAATAATAAATGTGTTACGAAAAATACATTTCAACAAAAGTAAAATCTAAAATATAGAAAACAGAACCCAAAAAATCATGGTTTTGGATATTCATGTTTTCAAGTCAGTATGAATTGGTTCTTATCGGGTTGGGATAACTGGGTTGGTTCTTTTCTGGTCCGGATCTAATCAGGTCGGTTATTTACGGTTATGGTTCTCTCAGATATAAGAATTCGGACCCAACTAGGTACTCCCATCACCCGATGGAAAGCTAGAAGGCCATCCAGGCAATGGGAAGTCATCCTAAAGGAATTCAATGTTGCCTAGCTCAACCCTTTTCCCTTGGAGGGCCCTGCGTTCCCTCGAGATACCAGAACATCCCTCGACACAAACTCGTCCTCATCCAATTCAGATCCTTCTTCCACAACCACTTCGGGGCGGGCTCGCGATCAGTGATACTGCAGCGCCTTACGAACTCGCTTCGGAGTGAAAGAAGTCCAAAAGAATGAACTGGTCCGAAGAAATTCCTCACAGCGACCACGTCATCCGGGAACGGAAGTAAGAGGTTGATCTTTGCAAAAATAAAGGACGAATGAGTTAGATATCATCGGAACAAAAACATGCGTATATCCATTCAGTACCATAAGGACCCCATTCACTGCGGAGATCAGGAATGCAGCTCTCTTCGACCGACGCACTATCAATACGGATGAAAAAGAAGCACTTCTCCCATGTGACCATTCGAGATTGTCTCCTTTATGATTGACATATATGTGCAAGGCGTAAAGAGATAGATCCCACCCGTTACCGCCAGTGGCTTCAAAAGGGCCTCGAAATGGTCAACGCTAAGGGATACCTCATGCTTGTAACCCAGGATCAGGATCCCAAGGAGGTGCTGAAGACCTGTAAGATTTATTTGCCCGATCGACAACTTGAAACAGTTCAATGTCCAAACAACAATCTCTGGGATTGGAAACGATAGACAGAAACGCACAATGTGCGTCTCATTACAAGTAAAATAACCCGCCGGGGGTCATCGGCCCTTTCGCCTTATCATGGAATCCGGTACTCCACGTTTTCTGGTACACAGCCAAACTCCCGAACAGTGTCAAGGAATGGATAAGTACTCTTGCTTGAAAGGATTTGGTCCCATCTGCGGGGAGGCCTTCTAGGAAACTGCACTTCAGGTGGGGGAGTCAAACTTTCGCACAAAACGGCCTATTAGGCCTCAACCTCGGCAGGGTCAACTGAGTGCAGAATAAACTCAGGTTGCGG
This sequence comes from Moricandia arvensis, assembly GCA_905132765.1. Classification (NCBI taxonomy): domain Eukaryota; kingdom Viridiplantae; phylum Streptophyta; class Magnoliopsida; order Brassicales; family Brassicaceae; genus Moricandia; species Moricandia arvensis. The sequence goes on from CAJHQP010011049.1 coordinate 12,727, forward strand.
AACAACCTCCTCCTCATCCTGGATATCTTCATGATTAGTATGACAAGGCTCAGTTTTCTTGGAACCCCTCCTTTTGGAAGACATTGCTCTAAGAGTAAAATTAAAAAAAAAAACAATATGGGAAGAAAAAGAGAAAATAATTCTACCTTGGATAGTTTTCTTTGGGAAAAGTGAGCAAGTGAGAAAAAAATTCAACACTTACTTCACCTTCTTATAGACAAGAATTTTTACTATTCATCCTCGGACTTTCGGCCGATGATTCCATCTAACTTGCACAACCAGCTTTACTGCCCGCTAGAGCCTCACTCTAAAACCCACGGCCTAACGAGTTGGGGGGTCTAACTTTTAGGGTCCAAATCAGTCACGACAAAATCAACGGTTCAAGTCCCCAGAAAATGTTTCTTCCGAGGTTTTGGCTCACGAAAGTTTTAAAAGAACGATCAAGCCGCAAGGAGAAAGTCATAATATGGCGAGTCCCACACGCAGTGTACGGGTCGCCACATAACGATCCCCGAACAAAAAGTACGGGTCGCCATATGGCAACCCACTCTCACAGAACACAGATCACCATATGGCGACCTGCACCCAGTAAGCACGGGTCGTCATATGGCCACCTGCATTCGGGAACACAGGTCGCCATATGGTGATCTGCAACCAGTAAGCACGGGTTGCCATATGGCGACCTGCATTTGGGAAGCAAGGGTCGCCATATGGCGACCTACATTCTAGAAGCAAGGGTCGCCATATGGCGACCCACACCCATCAAGCACGGGTCGCCATATGGCGACCTGCACCCAGCAAGCATGGGACTCCATAAGGCGACCGGCACTCTGCAAGCACGGGTCAACATATGGCGACCTGCACCCTGCAAGCACGGGTCACCATATGGCGACCAGCACCCAGCAAGCACATGCTGCCATATGGCGAATTGCACCCGCAAAGCATGAGGCGTCATATGGCGACCTTCACCCGCAAAGCATGGGTCGCCATAAGGTGACATGCACTTGCAAAGCATGGGTCGCCATATGGTGACCTGCACACAAAAGGCACGGGTCGCCATATGGCGACATGCCCATAAAGGTTACGGGTCGCCATATGCGAACTGAACCCGTACGAACTGGGTCGCCATATGGCAACATGCCCATAAAGGTTACGGTCGCCATATGCGAACTGAACCCGTACAAACTAGGTCGCCATATGGCGTCTTAGGCTCCCAGAAGTTTGGGTCGCCAATTGGCGACCTTACTTCTCTCAATTAGTATTAAAATACTCTAGTCCCACTCTCATGACCTCCTTCTTCAAGCTAGGAACTTTCTGCCTCTCACTACGTCTCGATCATAGTTCCCGTTGAGATTTTACGATAAAAATAAGTAAGACTCGACAAACAACTTCTAGGCCCCCATATGGCGAGCTGGATCACTCCCTTTAGATTTTCTCTTGAATCTTGACAGAAAGTTTTCGTTTCGTTCCAATCGGATTTACCGTTGGAACTTTATGAGAAAAAAACCGCGGAGGCTCGATTTCTCTTATAAAGGTTCAACTCAATCGTATGGAAATGGCAACGGTCGACTAAACACCAAAACCGCTAGGATTATATGGAAATTTTGACGTTTCCCTTGAATCGACATCATATCGAGAAACCTTTTCGGTGAAATCGTAAAAACGCTTAAAGTCACTAAAACGGCCCGAGAGACCTAAAAACGGCCCGAGAGACCTAAAAACGGTTAAAGGCTCACTTACGATTTCGTACAAAACCAGGCCCAAATATGCTATGACGGTTTATTTTTGTTCACATGAAAAGATAAATTCTAAAGTTTCGAGATAAAGGTGAGGACTCGGCGGATAAATGTAAAGATCGGAGGGAAAAAGGAATATTCTCGAAGTGATAAACTCGATCAGGGGAAGAAAAGGAAACATCAAACTGCCCTGAAGAGGAGATATAAGAGAAGATAAGACTAGAGACTCAAGGATGATTTTTTTAGCATTCACAACAAACTCAGAGCAATAGGCATTTACTTTCGTTTTGTTATCGAGCTGCGTTTCCATTAGGTTATCGTAGTCAGGTTGCTAAAACTAAAGATCTCGCCGACAGCTTTTGTAGCGAAGGCTCATTACCTTCTTGTACGAAAACTCTTATGCAATTACGGAATAAGAACATCTTTTCTCTCATTGTTTTTCAAAATTTTCTTATTATATTTTTATCGTCTGTTTTTCTCAAGTTTGTTTGGTTGCATGGCGTATGATTTAAAACAGATTATCCGGGGTCTTCTGAAAAAGTAAGGCTTTCCTGACTTTCTAAATTTACAGAAATCGACGATATGAATTTCGGTTCTCACATTTATTATTTGGTTATTAAATTCGGTTATATAAATTATTCTCAGGATTTCTGATTATATAAACTACTATACAGATTTATTATCTATTTACTTATTTATTTATTATCTGGTAGGGGATTTGTTGGGTTTACGTAAATTAGAAGAATGGTTTTATTATGTCAATACCAGTTACCTAAATATCTTATGAAACCTAGCTATCCCCAACAATTTTTTTTTTTAAATCCAAACATTTTTCTCATACTCCAAACCCTAAAAGTAAAACTTTAAACTCGACTCAAAATCTGAACTCAATACTTTTACTTGTTAAACTTAAACTCCAAACCCTAAAAGTAAAACTTTAAACTCGACTCAAAATCTGAACTCAATACTTTAACTTCTTAAAACTCCAAACCCTTTTCTTAGACTCGTAACCCTATTACTAATACCTAACAATTCAAAAATATTAGACATTTGCAAATATCATTTTTGAAACATGAACTCCAAATTTAAATCATTTTTAGTATAAATATTTAAAGCTTTACATGTATATATAAAATTAAAGGAATTCTCTTTTTTTATATATAAATTTAAAATTAAAATAAATTAAAAAGTGAATATAATTTTAAATCTCCTCATTTTAATTGGTGGACTGTAATCTGAACCGTTGATTAGATCTAATCTAATCGTCAAGATTGATCTATTTGTGTATCTTCCTCTTTATCTCATTGGTCAATATATCTAAAACTCGAATTGATATCTCCACACTTCATTATCTCTAATGCAAAGGTCCACAATTTTTGTTACTTTATTTTTATTAATGTACTTTTCTCATCTTCTCTTCTCTCTTGCTTTCGACAGATTCTTCCTTTTGTTACTTCAACCCATTTTCTTTTCTTTTCTCACAAATTGATAGTGATCGATTAAACATCAATTGTTTACTTTTTGACTAATTGGTAAACTGATTTTACATATTATTTCCCAAATTATTTTAGATCCAAGCTTCTCAAACTTGAGAAGAGAATAAGAATAGTCAATTCCTAGCCCGATTGGTTACCGGAGCTCGCCAGAGCTTCGCCAGAGCTGTGCTGAAGATGAAAATTTTTTTGTCTTGTTTATTTTGTTGTCATATGTCGAAAGAACAGAAGAAGGAGAGCAAACAAGAAGAAGAAAAAAAGAGGCAGGAGAAAGAGGAAAACGAAAGAAATGTAGGATCGAAACCGGAGCCGGTGTCCTCTACTAGATGCTGCGTACAACTTGTGAACAAGTTAGGTGCGGGAGTAAGCACGAGAGGTGGTGCGGCTGTGTGGTGGAGGAAGCGGAGGAGTTAGTGTCAAGTTTTTTTTGTTAGGTTTGGTTTTTTAAGTTTTGGTTTCTAACCCGTGTTTATTTGTAAATCAGTATCATTTATAAAC
>CAJHQP010011050.1:2500-16450 GCA_905132765.1 Moricandia arvensis
AATCAACAAAGAAGCGACACCGTGCCTGCCAAATCTAAAAATACAAAGCGTTGGCCTTTCATTGATCAGTTTCAGTCAGTATACAAACAATTAAACAAGGGTATTAAAAGTTACAAACAAAGTTGATTATATATATATGACTAGTTCAACTTCACGATGCTTCTTGTTATTCTGTATGTTGGTTTTGTTTCTCGGCTTTCTCTGCCTTGCATTGCTTACATATACCATAATCAATTTGAAGTTTAGCACAATCATCTTTGACATCTGAAGCTCACTAGTATAACATTTTTTTGACTGAGAGTATCTATCAGTTTAGCTTTTACTGTGTCTTGTGTTTTTTAAAAAAGGAAGCTTTTACTGTGGCTTCAACCGAAACACTATTGATGCAGGAGCGTTAGCTGTTAAAAGCTAAAAAAAAGTTGTGTTCACTTTCGGAATCTGAACTAGATAGAGCATGTGACTCAACAGTTGTATGGGAGTTAAACTATCCTTATTTACGTTTCAAGACAATGTATATGTAGAATTTAATATTCTGAATTGCTTAATATTATTAACTTCACAACTCTTGTATATATACAACGCAAGAGACAGTGTAACCTAAGGCACTGCCTTGTGAGAAAAGAAAACTAAAGCTTATCGTATATAGGAAAATATACTTTTGTCCTAATAATGCCAACTCAAAGAAGCTCCATAATGCCCAACCCGAATTGGGTTATCCGGAAATGTTTGTTTCTTTGGGCTGAAGAAAGAGACATAGGCCACATGTTGTTTTGTCATCAAATATTTTGAAGCTTCTATGTGATTCTGGGAAAGACCCTGATGGGGAGAGGACATGAATTGGATTTCTGTTAAACAAATAGCGGAGATAAGAGTGTTTTAATTTCCCGAACTCCACTAGGCCTGTTTTAGTAATTACACGTGCTCTCCCGAAAGCGCGCGCAATTTTGCCCATTTAACAGCATCATATTCCTCTCTCTCTCTCTTCAGCTTCTAGGTTTGCCTTGCGAGAAACAAGTTCCGTTTCTTGAGATCTCATGTTAGACCCAGCCAAGAGAAAAGTCGTTTCTTTTTCATTCTTATCTCTGCCTCTCTCTTCTCTTTTTCTATATATAACTAAGCCTTACTTCCTTCCCTGAAAACGCCATCTTTCCCAAAAGGACAACATTTCTTCTCTATATCTCTCCTCTCTCTTTCTCTTGCACGAAAGAGAGAGAATCAAAAAAAAAATATATACAAAAAGAAAAACCAACAAGAAGAATCGCATCTATCCCTGTTAATTTTCAACAGGCAAAAATGTTTGATGGTCTGTTTAAACCCAAATTTTATACGAAATGGTAAGTCTTTTCTTTTCTTATGTTCCATTGTTCATCTTTTCGTATATGTTGACCCCATTCATTAATCAATTTACATTCCTCAGCAAGTACTTGGTCAAGATAACGAAAACAAGAGTGGAGACGGTGAAGAGAAAGAAATACTCTGTTTGCAAATATTTGAAGAACGACATTGTCGATCTTCTCAAGAACAGCCTCGATTACAATGCATACTCCAGGGTGAGTTTCTTTTTGTTTAGTTTATCTAATGTTCTGCTGATCAACCAACAAGTAATCCTGAATCCTTCCCTGTATCGTTTAATGGGTTGCGTAAGAATCTGATTGGTTCTCTGAACGTGACAGCACCGAACACCCCCTCACAAACTACATATCTTAAAAATTGAACAATTTTTAAAAAAAAAAAAACAAAAAAAGAGGGTCAACGGTGTTTTCATTAAATCCTTATATTCTGGTATACCTAGGTGGATGCATTGGAAGAAAAAAATAAGAAATATATCTTTAAACATATTTCACTTTTGTGATGTCACCAACCCCATTCCTTCTTCTATTCTGGTATACCTAGGTGGATGCATTGCACGAAAAAACATATCTTAAAACATACTTCATTTTTTAACAGAGTGAACTGTTTTTCAAGCAACCCCAGAGAAATCATCTTCTTTTTTTGTTGTTGTTGTGGCTTGTATAATCAATTGTTTGTCACAGGAGTAGATAAGATAAGAATTTGATGTCATATATGTGTGTAACAGGCAGGAGGGCTTATTGAGGAGAAAAGGAGGTTGTCATGTTATGAGTTGTTGGAGAAGTTCTGCGTCTGCGTTGCATCCAATGTATCTCTCTTACAGAAATCCAGGTAAAATAACCTTAACTTTCTTTTGGAATTGGGACTCATATCATCCATGGTAAAAAAAAAAGTGTTGTTGCTACAGTAAATACCCTGAGGAGTGTCGCGAGAGCATCTCCTCACTTGTGTATGCGGCCGCTAGAATCTCTGAAGTGCCTGAGCTTCGCGATCTCAGGTCTTTATTTGCTGACAGATACGGGACTAATTCACTTGGAGAGTTTGTGAACCCTGAGGTATATAAATATACATTCTCAACGCTGCCAACCACTAGTTTGTGGCTTTGAGACTCTTATCGGAATCTGTTTTGCAGTTTATAGATAGATTCAAAGCGGAGCCCCCGACAAAGGAAATGAAGTTAGAACTGCTCCAGGAGATTGCCAGAGAGTACTCCATCAAATGGGACGCCAAGTCTTTAGAGCAGAGGCTCTACACACTACCTGCTGTTGAAGTTGAAGAGCCGCAAAAAACAAAAACAAAGCAAAATAATCCTGGAAAGACGACTGAAGACAGAAGCAGAAAAGACTCCTTAGATGACGATAGTAACAAGTCCATGAGTAAAAGAAGCGAAGACGATTCCATGACTACAAACGAGAGTTGTGTCTCTGGCCCTGGTGAGGAGGAGGAGGAGAATGATCCAGAAAACAAACCTTTCTACTACAGATTCATCATGCCTGCGTCTTACAACAACAACAACAACAAACCCAAAATCGAGAAACAGGAAAGCCTTCCGGAGAAGATGACCAAGTCTTATCTCATGCTCGACGACACTGGTAAGTAAAACAACAATGATAATGGAGAGAGAGAGAGAGAGAAAATAGTATCTATTTTGCAAGCAAAGCACTATATATCATTGATTGTAATAATATAAGCGTTGGTATCTCAAAAACAGAGTACTCTCCTAGTGAGGGAAGACCAAAGCCGAGATCAGTGAGAAGAAGATTAGCGAACCCGCCTCCCCCAGAAGCGCCTGCAGGTGAAGATTCGGTGAGTAGTAGTAGTAGTAAGAACATGAGGTCAGAGTCGATGGAGAAAGCAAGCGGAGAGGCCGTTGTAAGGAGGATGAGTCGTCGAACAGCTTCGTGGCAGCCTATGCCATCCAACAAAGTCCTAGATTTTGATGAGGTTGCGGCTCGGGTAGATGCTCTCACACGAAACTGATCTTCTTCTTCTACTACAGTATCTGTTAGTGATGCATGCATGCATGCGTCCATTGTGATTAGAGATATTGAGATTGTCGTCTGTGAATTAATTAATGAATTCCACTATTCTTTGTAAACATATACAAGACAACTCCCCCCCCCCCAGTGTGTGTGCAGTGTGATGATGCAAAACCTTAGCTTCTTTTTTCTTGTTATTTGAATCTTTTTGTTTACGAACTCGTAAACCCTTATACATATTTTTATTAGTGAGTTTTTATAAATAAATCACCATTTTTTGTATAACTGAAAATTTACAAGTGAAAGACCAAAAGTTTTGAAAACCAAAATACAAAAAACAAAAGTTATTGAGAGATTGATCTTTTTAGATTTTAAAAGTTGATAAATTTTAAAAACTATGTGGACTCTTGTAAATATATATACGCTTTGTAAATTTTTATCTTTTTCTATTCATGAACCAGTAAAATGTGATTTCAAAAATTACATAAATTCTTAAGAATTCATGTATCAATAACTCTTTAAAATCAAAGCCTGACAAAATATACTTTTCTGGTCCATCACGGCGAAATGAATGTCAAATAAATTGACATTGAAACGTTAAAAAAGCTGCGTGAAAAAGGGTTTTCTTTTTTTTTTTTTTTGTCAAACATCATTTCATTCATAAAAGTTTTAGTCCCCCAAAATGGAGTTCATTACAGACATTGCAAGAGCAGATTTTGCCACCGAATCTACCTCAGCGTTGTAGTTGCGAGAAATGAAAGTAAAGGAGATGAAATCAAACATAGAAATAAAATGATAGATATCAAACATGATCCCGAAAAGTTCAGGTTGATTCCCACCCGTCTTCAACATCTTGATAAGGGACAAGGAATCGGATAGAACGGCCAGGGATAGGACGTTTGAAGAAACTGCGCTAGAAACCGCGCGATGAACAGCAATGGCCTCTGCCATGAATGCTGAAGATACATGACTCTATGAGTCTGAAAAACCCGGAGGAGGCGAACCCAACCCCCCCCCCCCCGAATATACTCCCCCAATGCCACAGTAACCAGTCTTTGAGTCCCAAGCGGCATCCACACTAACAACAAGCACATTCGCTGGGATAACTGGGGGTGGGCAAGGAGAGCGAAACTGATTCCGATGGAGATGATCCACCCGAGGTATTAACACCTCACTATCCACTTGTGCACAAGACCATTCTTTAGCATCCTTTATACTTTTGAGTACCAACTCCTTAGCAGAGAAGACTCTGTTCTCAAAGAGAAGCATGTTTCTTGCCTTCCATAAGTTCCACAATATCCATGACCACAGTGGGATCGTCACTCCCACTGGAGGTAAAGCAGTGAAAGTATTTCCTTGTTTTAACAGTTCAGCTACAGATGTAAGGGAGCCTGCTGGCCTCTGCACAATGGGACTGGCACCCCAGACCTCTGCCGCTAAAGGACACTTGAGGAAAACATGCAGATCATCCTCCGTTCCGTTGCACTTCTTACACAGGAAGCCTCCCATCCCTCGCCTTTCTAAATTGGCACTTACAGGTATCGCTTTCTTCATTATCCTCCAGAGGAAATCCTTGAGTTTTGGAGACGTTTTAATATTCCAAATGTGCTTGGTCCAATTTACTGGCTCATCTTCCCGCCAACTTGCCTTCCCTACAGTCATCCTGATCTCGTAGCCGGTTTTTGTAGAATAAGCGCCCGATTTCTCGGGGAGCCAGACTAACGTATCGGAGGATGGTGTAGAACTGGTTTTAATTTTCAAAATACTTTCCTCATGCTGAGGTACCTCTCTTCGAATTTTCTCCAACTCCCACTTGTTTGTAAGGGGACAAAGAAGTTCACTGACCTTAAAGGACTGGCTTTGCTTTGTAGGTGGTCCAAACGGTTGGGTCGGAGTAGTAAAGGAGAGCCAAGGATCATCCACAGCCGAATTGTCTCTCCATCTCCTACTGCCCAACTTAAACCTTTCTTAAGAATTTCCCTTCCAGCTAAGATGCTTCTCCATCGGTGTGAGGCTGTTGACGAAATCGGAACCTTCAAGAAAGTTGAATGTCTAACATATTTCCCCAATAGAACTTGCGCCAAGAGAGAATTTGGTTCCTTGATTAGCCTCCATCCTATCTTGGCCAGTAGGGCATCATTAAAGGTTTCTATATCTCTAAAACCAAGTCCTCCAGCAAATTTTGGCAGTGTCAAGGTTTCCCATGAAACCCAGAATTGCAACACCGCTTGTTTCTTTTTCCTCCTCCCTCCCTCCCGATTTGATCAAATAGAGCTTCTTCGATTTGAAACGACCGAATGAGCTCATGGGCGCTCTTCCCCACGCACCCTACTTCCCGATAAGGAGGAAAACTATTGGGTTCTCCTTGCGGATTCAATGTTGAACAACGTGTATGGTTCTCTCAGAAGGTTAGCTTAATGGACGAAGGTAGAGCCATCAAAAACCATCAGTGACGCAATGAAAAGTTCGGGAGCAAGGGCGAAGGAAACAAGCGATGCAGTGAGTGAAGCGATTGAGAAGGTTAAAGGTGGGTCAGGAGGAGTACGATGATTATGAAAGTGAGTATAGCGAAGAAAGATGTGGATGAGAAAAGGGGGTCGAAGAAGGTCAATGGGACAGTTACGAAGAAAGAGTCGAACTCTGAAGAGTCTGGATCGGAGGAAGAGTAAAACAGAAAGTAGAGTTGCATTGATCCCCAAACACAATAGTTTTATCTTCATATCCTCATTTTGCTAGTTTTTTTTTCACAGTTTTGACACTCTCGTTGCCTCCTCCCTTTGGTCTTTTTTTTTTTCATTTCTTTAGATCAAACTAGGGAGAAAAAGGTGACTGGAAACAAAAAACTCTGAATGGTGGATGTTATGAAACAGAAAAGTTTGCATCGAGGAACTGTTTAAACACAATGGGGCTGATAAAGAAAAGTAGCGAAAGGTTGGAGAGAGTCAGGGAAGTGCATAGTCCTCAATGTCCAAAGAGGGAGTGGAGGTGGCGATAACAAGGAAGCAGATACATCTGATTAAAACCCACCACCCTCATGAACTAATGATCTCAACTCTAGGTCAAAAGAAAAGCTTAACACAGAAGAAAATAACAAGTTCAATGGAAACGTGCAAGCATTGAAGAAGAAAGAGCTTAAATCAGCAAACGTGATGCAATCCATTGTGCAAAACTGTTATGTGGGTCAGAGAAAGATCATCGAGTAACTAATCTATAAGCAGGAGGGAATGCCTTTTGTATGAGAAATTATGCATTCGCCCTCTAATATGTATGAGAAAGATCTTGTGCCAGAAAAACATCGTGCTGCATATGAACAATGCATCAAAAATGAGAAAGAGAGATGCCTGATGATCATTGATTCATCTTTGCTAAAAAATTCTGTTCATTTCATCTTTGTCTTGGACATAAAGTAACAACACTAAAAAGCAAGTTCTAACTGTAAAAGCTGAGAAGAAAGACAGGAATGTAAAAGAAATAAAAAAGAGATATTGTTCATGTAACTTTTCGAATTGCAAATTATGAAAAGAAAAGAAGGGAAGCTGCAAGAGTTAGTTGCGAAAGGCATCGCTCCTCTTCCTAAGCCTCTCCCTGGCGGCGCGAGTACTGAGTGACCTCTCGAGGCTTTTCCTCTTCTCCTTGTCACGGAGAGAGATGATGAGATCGACGAATGCGCTGAGGATGAACTTGTGTAACTTCTTGTCGTTGAGATGGAGATAGCAGAAGAGTATCTCTTCCATCAAGTCCCAGTCCACCTCGCTTTCCCGTATCCCTCCTAGCCTGGATTCCATCGCCTCCACCATGGACGTCCTGAAATCCTCCTGAGGCTCTGCAGTGTATCTCAGCACCGCGATGCAGTTCACAGGCAGCACCAAGCTGGATGAGTTGGACCTCAACGACGGTCTCTCCTCCTCCTCCGAAGTTGTGTACATGCTGGGCCTACTTTCGATGATCCAGGGGGTGGAGATAGACTCTCTCTTCTCCTCGGCGGATCTGGCAGCTTGGGGGAGTCGTAGACGGCCGGTCCACATGTCATGTCGAATCTGTGACGATAGTCGTCGTCATCCGAGGACTGATCCCTTTTCTCCTTCTTTTTGATCACTGTCCGATGGTGATGCTTGTCATCCTCATCCTTTTCTTCGCCGATGCAGAGAGATTTGAAGTTTTCCTCAAGGAAACGGTCGATATCGGACAAGGTGGCGGCGTGACCGAGATCCTGTTGGTAGTCGTCGTTGAATCTAGTCATGGTGGGACGTCGTCTATGCTTGAAGGAGAAGGAGGGCTTTTTGGGATGCTTACCGCCAGCAAGCACCCACTTCTTGGATGATGAAAATGAATTCAACGACGACAACTGCAGCTTTCCTGTCTCTCTTTTGATCTTTGACAGGTAACCATGCAATGATTTCTGCAATGGGTTTGGCATTTTTTCCTCTTGAAAAAATAAAATAAATTATTATTATGATGATGATGATGATGATGATGATGGTGAATTAAACAATTTTTGGACGCAAACCAATGAGAGATTGTTTACCAATTTTGGAGATTTGAGGACCCCCCCCCCCATATATACAAGACAGAAGACGTTGGTCTCTGATCTGAAAGAAACTGTTCAACGGTGTTTTACGTTGTAGGTACAAACATGAGATTGTGCAATGTCATTAATGGGAAGTTTTTCTTCTTGGATTTGTTGTTTTATAAATCTGTTCCCATAAATTTCCAGATTCCGCATTCAAGTCATGGTTGAATGAATACTAGTGTAATTGCTTTCCTTTGCAAGTCAATACTAATGTCGCTTTTGATGTGAAACCTATCAAGAAGAAAGGTATACCAAGAAAAAATATAACATCTTTTTATTAGGCTAATAAATGAGGACACGATATTTGATTTTTATGAGGCCACGGATACATAAGCCCAATCGAAGTAATAAATGGGATTCTGTAATAAGTTAACTCTCTTTGTTTTTATTCTCTCTGCAAACTGGTTTCGTATTAGAGGAAGTGTCTGCGTCCTCCCGATCCGGCGTTGGTGCATCTCCGAGTCAGCGGATCCGGTTTGATCTTCCCTTGAAGCCTAGTTGTACATACCTTTTCGTGATCTTAGGTGCGTTTTCGGGGTTATGCATTGATAATTAGGGACGATAGGGAATATCATAGAATTATTTGATAACTTTGCAGCAGTTTTAGGTGGGGGGGGGGGGATTCATTAGTGTATTAAGCCATGTTCTATGGCACAGCAGTATGGGACCCTTGGCTTATTGTTGGCCAGATGATCTGTCTTCAATGCTCCTTCTATCTCTCTCTTGGAGTCTTCATGATTCTCTTTCTTGGCCTTCGTGTTCCTCGCCTTAGTCTTGTCTATCTCTTCGATTACGCTACTCTCACTACGTCTACCGTCACCGGTTGGTGTGTCACTTCCTCTTTCCTCTTCTCTTCACTTGCAGGGTTAGTTACAACCCTCTTTTTTTATCTTACATTTCAATAGTCCTCCTGAAGATTGATTGCTGTACTCAGGGCTGTGTACATGATATTTGTGGTGGAACGAGCACGTAAATGCCTTGATTTCTCTGCAACTCTCTACATCATCCATCTCTTCTTCTGCATCGTGTATGGAGGATGGCCTTCGTCTATGGCATGGTGGGTTGTAAATGGCACGGGCCTTGCTGTCATGGCATTGCTAGCTGAGTACCTGTGCATTAATCGCGAACAGCGAGAGATTCCTATGGATCGTTTCCATTCAAGTATGATTGAAATCTCACAGCATATTTAGTTTATTGCTCTCAAGTTAGAAAGCAAGTTCAAATGACTCTCAAGTTGTGGGTTTGGCTATGCAGGGGTTTGATGTTTGTGTCTGAACAGGTGATGAAGATCACTCATGAGGGTCCTCCTTTCAACAAAAATACTCTTAACAGTTGCCATTTCGTCGTGGGATTATAATTGGTAAACAAATCCAACCAGGAAACCATGTTGTACCACTATTGATACTGATCATATCAATTAGTGCAGTGACTTGGAAATTTGAGCCATTGGAATACGTTTTGGTTGCAATCTCAGTTATATGGAAAACCCCAATTAGACTCCGAATCTTTTTTCTTTCTCTAGTAATTGCTTTAATCTTGCTTCTAGCCTGAACCATCCGACTGATCTTTGTTACCCTCTTGCTTGAACAGTATTTTTCATCATACATTTTTTTTTTTTTTTTTTTTGCTAAATATTTTTCATCATACATGACATGACCTTTTGAATAAGACGAACGGGGTTCGAATTTGTGTGACGTAACAGCTAAAAAGAGGTTGGTTAGTCCATCCCCTTATCGTAACATCCATCCAACAGAACCATGGTGCATTCTCCATTGCCTTGTATCATTCTTATTTTTTTTGGTCTTAGGAAACCCTGATTACATTAGGTGTATTTCTGTTCATCCCACCCTTCCCTATGTCTTGTCATCATCTGATGATATGCTCATCAAGCTCTCGGACTGGGAGAAGCCAAACAAGAACATCGTTCACATTCTCTAACTTGCTTTCCAGGCGTCGTCAATCTATCGTATTTGGAAGAAACATAATGATCGGCTTCACGCTTCAACCTCAAGGCCACCATCGACGATCATATCCAAAATTAAGAACATAAGTTGTTGTCTTGACCCACTATCAAGGGGGAGCAACGTAATCTGCCTTCGACTAAATCTTACCTCTCCAATTGGTATTTTTCTTACTGGAGAATTAGGCCTCTTGTGTTGTATTCCCTCATTTCTTTTCTTTCTTTCAAGATGGTGTTGATGTAACTTTAAGTTAATGAAATAAATGTTTTTTTTTAATTAAAAAGAAACTAAACGATACTTTTGCCCACATTCTCTATTGAAACCCATGTTATTATATGAACTATCACTCACTCAGCAGACAATTTACTTTTGGAATCCACAACCATGATTCCATTATCGTGATTTGGGGAAATGAAATCACTAGCCACCTATGCATCACGTCTGTGAATCTGACGACTCATGTGTAGGAGTATTTGACAGTACACGGATCTTATTCGAGAAAATTGAGTGCACATGCATGCATTTAATATCTTTTCGTCACAGTGCTGGAGGTTAGAAAACGTGTTTTCATTATGTTTCGTGCCCTTCCTTTCTCTTTCTTTTTAGTCAATCGGGTCCATATCGAGTGTTGGACTACTTGTGTACCTTTAAATCTAGCTAACATTAGATATTTATCTGTTGAAGCAACCCTGAATCCGATTTACATATATAATTTTGGCCTAATTAGATATTCCAAACAAATATCCCTAAGCTAACAAAACACAATATCTAGAAAATATCCAAGCCTCTTTTGTTTAACATTAAAAAACATAATCCATGTAGATATCTACTTTATTTTCTCAAAATAGCTAATTACATAACTAATGTTCCGAAAGTGATCATTCACTTGTTAGGTGTACCAAACAATGATACCACACCGAAATGATATCCTATTTTACCACCCTCTTACAGTTTATATGATCATTATAGGTTTATAACAACGCGTTTTTTAATTTAAACCGTGAAAGTTTCTATCAAAAATGAAATTATTTTGAGAAAATATGTAGTTGCTATAGATATCCGACCTTTTTGTCGGTACAAGCCAATTGACCATTAAAAAGAAGAAAACAAAAAGAAATAAAGGAGATGTATAATAAATATGTAATGTTTTTAGCATTGGACCACAAATATACCGAGTATACCAACTTAAAAGTAATATATAAATGCTCATCTGAAAGCTCTTATGGTCAAATGACCATACAGTTACAAGTTCTTCACAACACATGATTTTTGCTATAATGTTATTCAATAAACGTTGTCATAACAAAATAATAAGAGGCTTAATTATGCCAGATTATAATATTTGATGAGATCGTTAGAACTATGTAGTCGGATTAATTTTCTCCCGTGCGGCCCATTTGATGGGGTCTATATATGAAATTATGCATGTAGATAGATGTACCCACAAGTATCTTATATATATATATACACACACACACAAGTATCAAGTATGTGTATAATAATTGGTCGATCATCGGAAACCCCACATGTTACACAGTTTAAATTCGTTTCCGGTTCAGGACCAATATTTTAAGAAGTTTGTAGTACTATACTATTGACTAGTTAGCTGGTCATGAACCTTGATGTAAGGTTCATATTTTATATAGAAATAAAATAATAGATAATATACAGAAATATCAACGACGATATCTGAGAGAAGATTTTATAAGGCTGTGAGGCCTTACCAACTTATAAAAGTTGAGATGCGTTCCATGACTCCATTATTTCCAAACCACCAAAGTTTAGCTATACTTGGTTATTCTAATGATAAAACGAGATTTATATGATTTGGTGTAGTTAACTACTAATTATAAAGGGGATCCAATAATTCGTATCTTTATGGCCACGCGGTATTATGCTTCGAATTTTAAAACATAGAAGAAAAAAAGTACCCTTTTGATCTGTACTGATTGTATCTAACATGTAAATACGCGATGGATGGTACATTGACGATATGTCGATAAACTGACTTGAAACAGAGTATAAGCGACTAGTCAGCACAGCACATGTCAGTTTAAAGTTTGAGCAAACTGTAAAAATTCCTGAGTGAGATTCTTTCTCTCCGTGTCGGCATCCCTTATAAATCTTGCACTCCTTTGTCTTCCTTTACTCCCAACCTTCACTTCTCTCTCTAAAAGTAACTAACTCGTCGAAACCTCTAACCAAAGAGCTTACAAGCATCGTTACAGCAAAAACCCGAAACTACGTACTCTCAGCAAAAAAAATGAAAGGAGGTTTGCTAGTGGACGATAAATTTATTCACGGAGAAGAGAAGAAGCTGACTGTTCGGAAAACTTCCCTCTTTTTCTCGGGAGATGGCTTCACGGTTTACGACTGCAAGGGCTCTTTGGTCTTTCGGGTGGACTCTTACGGTGGTCCCAACAACCGCGACACGGACGAAGTTGTCCTCATGGACGCTCATGGTCGCTGTCTCCTCACCCTCAAACGAAAGGTATTCGACTATTAAAAACGTGTGCTTGCTTATACGTACTATATATTATCTCCTAATCACTGAGTCAACTCGAAACAGAGGCCGAGTCTGCGACGGAGATGGGAGGGGTATCTCGGGGAGAGAACAGACGGTCAGAAACCAATCTTCGGGGTGAGAAGATCCTCGATAATCGGGAGGAACAGCGTGACGGTGGAGGTTTACGCCCAGTACGACGAGGGCAGCGAGTACCTGATCGAAGGAAATTTCGGGCAGAGAAGCTGCACGGTGGTTGAGGCGGAGACGAGGCGGAAGGTGGCGGAGATACGGAGAAAAGTTGATGCGTCAACGAACGTGATGCTTGGGAAAGACGTTTTCTCGTTGAACGTGAAGGCCGGTTTTGATGGAGCCTTTGCCATGGGATTGGTCCTTGTTCTTGATCAGATCTACGGTGACGATTACGTTGAGGTTGGTGAAGAACAGGTGCACCCTTCCGCAGTAGATCTTTGATTTCTTCGTCTCTCCCCCTTCCGTGTCAAAATATTAATAATTGTGAGTTTTTTGTCGGCTTGAAAGGAACGGATTTTGGACAAATATTTTCTCCGTCTGTCCCTCTTTGAATTACTCAATTACAGCTGTTTATTTATTTTCAAGAAAGAAAGTAAGGTGTTAACTTTTAAGACAGTGATTAGTTGGAGATAATGTGGCAAAATAAATTTCCTTTTTGTTGGTGAGTTAGGAAAAAAGATACTCCCTCCGTTCCCGAAAGTAAGATTTTGTGGGAGTTTTTTTGTTCCACAAAATAAGATTTCTAGAATTTTAAGTTACTTTTATTAATTAATGTTAATGAATTGTATACTTTAAGAACATAATAATTATGATTAACTATATTATTTATTCTATTATGCAGTTTCCAATAACTATTGACCAATAAGATTTAAACATTTTAAGTATTTTTAATTAATGTTTCTTGAAAGTATACAATTCATTAACACTAATTAATAAAAGTACCTTAAAATTCTAGAAAATCTTATTTTGTGGAACAAAAAAAACTCCCACAAAATCTTACTTTCGGGAACGGAGGGATTAGATACATAGTCCATAGGACGGTTCAACGTCTTTATTACTCCAAATCTGTGGGATTTATGGATAGCCAAAGTCATACTACTAATAGTGTTGTACTGTGTCAGATATGACGCAAGTAAATCCCCTTGGGTTTGATTAGAAAGAAAATTGTTGACAAACATAAAGGAAAAGGGAACTTGAGATTGCAGTAAAGCCTACCTGACCAGCTGGGTTCTTTGTAAAATTATGTCCATGTGGATCAGTGTTCACAGGGCCAGAACGTGGCTGCGAATATGCTTTCTATCCACCAAGCCCACTCTCCTGTGATATCAATCAAGTATCCTCACCTTCTCTAGAATCATATTCGGTTAAAATGATAACCTTGAATTCAGTTTGCAGAATAAAGATTAATGGGCTGTGATATTTTTTAAAATTGTAATATGGATCCATGATGAACATCACAACATTTACCACATTTTCCTAGGCAAGCGGTGAGAGACGAGTGATCCGAGTGCTTCACATTCATCATCATATTCTCACGCTTTAATCAACTGGTGG
>CAJHQP010011051.1:0-16450 GCA_905132765.1 Moricandia arvensis
TAACTCTTACATCTCTTACAGCATATCCAATGATTTGCATCATTTTTTTTCCTCAAAATGATGTAAAATCAAAATAAAATTGAGTTTTGCTCTAATGGCTACCCTCATTTTTACTCTCAAAAAGAATATTTCAAGTATATTCCATTAGTAATCGTTATTATTATTTTTATAGTGCTATGTATTTTAAAAGCTTACAAATTTTACCCAACTATAATTTTTTAACTAAAATTTTATTTTGTACATAAATGTAGTTTCTAATAGAATAGCCAATGATTTATATGAACTTATAATTCTATTAATGAAAGTATTATTAATTTCAACAAAGTATAAAACACAAATATTTACTCTTCTAGATATAAAATAAAACTATATAAAAATTGAAGGTTCTATTTGTAAATAAAAAGTTGAATACTATTCATATTCTCATTTTCCCTCAAAATGATGCACCATTGGAGAAAAGTTCCCCTCAAATTTTGATGTTTTTCCTCAAAATAATGCACCATTAAGATGGTCTTAAACATTATTTGGAAAATAATTTTCTTATCTGTTATCACCATATTAATTCTCACAAAAATGGCATGGCTTTGTGAAATTTTGGCATGTCATTACTTAGTTATGACATGTATAATTTCCTTTGTAAATTTTCATATTTTGGTAAGATTTTCTTAAATATGTTAATAACTAATAACTCCTACATCAGTCATTAAATTATTTTTCTTTTACAAAAAATTATTTTGGTCAAGCTTTATGAAATATAATGATGACTTTTTTTATTTATGTTTCTGAAATTTGGTATATATATATATATATATATCAAAAAAAAATTGTAACTGTAACTTAAAAATATAAAACTAAGAAAATACTAATAAAATAAAAATTACAATAGTTTTGATATATATTTGTAAGTCACAGTTACAGTGACTTAAAACTTTAATTAGTATTGTTTTAGTTTCATATTTTTAAGTCACGGTTACAAATAGTTTTGATAATATATATATATATATATATATATATATATAACAAATTACAGTGACTTAAAAATTTAATTAGTATTGTTTTATATTCTTAAGTCACAGTTACAAATAGTTTTAATAAAAAATATATATTTATACCAAAATTCAAAAACATAAATAAAAAAAGTCATTACTATATTTCATAAAGCTTGACAAAAATAAACTTTTGTAAACAAAATTTACTTGATGTAGTTAATAACATATTTAATAAAACTTACCAAAAATATGAACATTTGTAGAGGAAATTATACATGTCATAATTAAATTGATATTATGTTACAATTTCTCAAAGCAATGCATCTTTTTTGGTGAAAATTAACAATGTGATGATACATAAGCAAATTACTTCTCAAATAATGTTTAGTAGATGTAATAACACCGAATGAAAAAAGCAACAAGAAAAGAAAACAAAGAAACACAACATTAAAAACAATCACAAGCTCGTAAACAGGACCGACGCCTTCTTCATTTTCATGTGCCACAGAGTGCCCTACTGCTCTTCAGATATGCCATGACCAGCGCATTCCCTTTAACTTTCATGTGCCACCGAGTGCTTTACTGCTCTATGGGTACGAGGTGCCAGAGCAGCTCATGCAGTGCCATGGACTCATTTATCTCGATTATGCCATATGCCGTTTCATATGCATTGGACTGCTTTGCCAGTGTAAGGTTCCATGGATCTATTTTCCATGGCTTTAATACCATTAAAAAGTTATAAGAAACTTTTAAATGAAAAAGATGCAATTTGTTTTACTGAATATTAATTTCATTCAACTTGAGTTTTCGGATTACAAGAGACATTTATACAAGCATAAAAGGAAAACCCTAGTGTTTCTAAACAGATGGCATGATCCTAAGAGGTCTCAGAATCAAGGGTGGAGAATGGGTTGTACAGCTTAACGGCATTACCACCTCTGCAAGCTTGCCTCAGTTGTACTTTGCTTTTCCCCTTTTTCCTTATCTACTTTCAAATGTAGTCGTTGCGCAGGTAAAGCTGAACTGAGTGGGATGGAGGTTTGTTTTTTGGGCTTTGTCTCCTCGTGGTCCACCTTTGCTTTCTCTTTCAAGTCCAGAGTAGAGAATCTGTCGTTTTGAGCTACAAGTGGTTTTATAAGGTACAATTATATTATATTTAGGGGAGGTGACATACCAAACCCATAGGCTTAAATGGTGTACCATTGCTTCAAAGCTTTTCTAAAACAATCAAGTTCATAATCACTAGGAGGAGCGTGAACATACTTTCTGCATAAAAATAAGAATAAAATGAAACAAGTGAAAATCATTTTCCAGCTACGTACCAACATAAAGAGTTGCCGCTTTGGAACTAGTTGTTGCTTTAAACAAATTTTTCCATACAGAAGCGACCGACATAACAACAATGGGCGAAATAGCAACCAAAGGTCATGCCATTTGACACAACATTAATCAATACCAGTATATACTCGAAATACCAGAAAAAAAGAGATATGTGTATGAGTGTTTCTTGATGAATTCAGTTCATCCAAAATACGGTAAACATCAATGTGGGTTAACTTGTACATACAACTTGTGTATAAAGTTCATTTAACTCATTCCAAATGAGAGACGTGTTCAACATTGTATAACTTGTGTATAAAGTTTATTTCTTGTGTATAAACTTTATTTAAAGTTGTCGTCTTGAAGCTCTATAACATTCACAACCAGAGACGAAACTCGCATATTTGGGGCCGTATTTAAAAAATATATATTAAAATTAACCATATAAATTTGTGAAATGAATTAAATTTTGATTTCATCTAAGAAATAAAATTTTCTGCTTTTCTTACGAACAAAGAATTGCTTCTAAGCTCCTCATGAAAAATGTTGTTTCTAAAGAGAAGAAGCTGAAAGAAAACATAAACTAGTACCTGTATAGCTTAGTTTTAGATTACATAACAAAAATGTAATACTTTAGTTATTAAATATTTTAATAATAATACTGTAAGTGTAATGTGAAATATAAATTCTCACCTATAAAAAATTTACATATTGATATTTTTATATAGTTGAGAGAAAGTATAAGATTATATAAAATATTTTATATTTAATTTTTTGAATTAATTTAATCTTTAAAATATTCAATTTAAAATAACTATATATATATATATATATGTTGAAATTAATTTCTATTATAAATTTGAAGACAAATTATATTAAATGAATTTAAATTTTTATATTAACATAATCAAACTAAATTTTGAAAAAAAAACTAGTAATATAAAATTGGGTGTTTTGCAAAAATGACTCAAAATTTGAAGTCAAATACAAAAGCAACCCATCATTTTTTTGTAATTTTCATTTGCCTTATTCACCCTATATGTTTGTGTTATTCACGAAAATGCCATTATTATTTTTATAAGAAAATGAGTGTTTTACTCTATCATCCTCATCTTCATCATGTATTTACAATATTGTCATTGCCATCAATACATCAACCACCATGAACAACCAATTTGAAGTTTTGATATATATGTGTTTTGATTCAGTTTACTTTCTTGCATGCATGCATTTGGAGTGTATTTTGGTGACAAGTGGAATTACACATTTCAAGTTTTCCCACCCCACTCCTTGGATATAAATAGGACCCTTAGAATGAGTTTTGGAATTTTAGAATCCCCTTGTGCCTTCTCTCTCAGTCGATCTTAGGGCTTGTTCTTGAGAGAGAAAATGGCTAAAACCGATAAAATTTTCAAAGCGTATGAGGAGAGTGTAGGAGGCCTTTCCGTATGTTGATAATTGGCCTACGATCTGTTGTGCTGTGCTAGGAGAGTTGGTAAGGTTTTAGATTTGCGTTTGTAGGTTCCATTTCCCTCTTAGGCTTTAGCCTCTTTTTGATCAGTTTTGGTGTAACCCTTAAGTCTTTTGCTTTTGGAGGTGATGTGCGTCTTGTGAACACCTATGTGGGTTTCCTGAGTGTTTTTCTGTATTGTGTGTTGCTAACCATGTGTTATTGTGCAGGTTGGAGAGCTTGAACCATGATGGTTCTTGAGCATGAACTGCATTTGCGGTTTGTGTGTGTGTATGGGAGTTGGTAGTCCCCATACTTGAGTGTTTACCTATGTTGCATGTTATAGTTGTGATTATCCATAGCATGTCTTGTTGTTGTGGACATGGTCATCTAGGGGTGATGCCATGTTTGTCATGTATTGTGTTGTTAAGTTGTTATATTACATGCATGCATTGTGAGTTTTGTAGTTGCATATGTTATGGTGTTGTGTAGCATGTAGATTGTAGTGTAACTCTCTCATTCCGGTTCATATGCATTGCATGTAGTGTGTTTGGGGTTGCATAGAGATTTGAGTGAGACTCGCTCTTATGCCGGGTAGTTGTTTAGTGTGTCACTCGCTTTTGAGTCGTTTTGTGTTGAGTCTAGACCAAATGTTGCATGGAGGTTAGAGGTGGACCTCCCTCATGCTGGTTTTGTTTTGTGTTTTGGTCTAGACTAGTGCGAATGTGTGTATGTGTGTGTGTGTGTTGTGCATTTAATCTAGATGGGTGTCGCATGGAGCTTAGAGGTGAGCTCCCTCATGCTGGTTTGAGTTGTGTTGCATCCAGACTAGTGTGCATGGACCGTGGGTTTAGATTGGGAGAAGCCCAATTCTTCAGTGGTGGAGTGACCTACTCTCCACGGCTCGTCACGTGAATTGGGTCGCGCCCATGGACGAGCGCTGCATGACGATGCGGCCTAGGTTAGATTGGGAGAAGCCCAATTCTCGGAGTGATGTTTTCGGCCATGTGACTTTGGTGTTTGTGGTCGAGAGTGTTTTGGGTGGAGGGGTAGGGCTTCATGGTGTGAAAGGATCCTGAGATGTGTAGCATGAGGCTCTGTCCTTTGAGTATTTTGTTTTTGTGTCGTCGATTCTAGGATTGAGTGTAGACTGCATTTGTGTGTTTTTAGGTCTCGGGGGGAAATTGGGGAGTAAAGTTATTGCATTGCATTCATGCCTATGTTATTGCATTGCATTAGTAGTTGCACGTCTACTATTCCACATTGATTGTTTGCATGCATATTTATTATGTGATTATGTGTTGTGTGTTTGGGACATAGTTTTGGGGGATCATTGTTGTTTTTGTGTTTGGGAACTCGCTGAGAAGTCTATGATTGCTCACTCCCCCTTTTCCTGCAGGTAGACTTCGAGGGTCGGGCGTTTGCGAGGTGCATAGGATGGGGCCAGCGTAGTTTTCCGGTGTTGTTTGCAAGGAGCAAGATGTTAATGTTTTCCCTCGTTTTGCTTTTCATGGGTACCATTTGACTTGATATTTTCTTTTTGTTGTTGTATTTTGAAGACTTTAGTCAAGTTCCCGACTTTGTAAAATAAATAAAAGTATGTTTGTTTAATAAAATCCCTATAGAACGATGATATTTAGTTTTGTCTGAACTTAACAGAACTCTTGACCAAGGTACGAGTTGGCAAACCTTAGGTCGAGGTCGAGAGGGGCGGTATAGTGGTCAGACTAGTTGAGACTTTGAATTTGTTTTGAAGTTTTGGCTGGACTGACTGCGGTACTCGCCAAACTGTAACGCTTTCGGGTCATTCAGGGTTAGTTCAGCCTAGGACGGTTCAGGGGTGTTAAAGATGGTGGTGTCGGAGCATGGTTGTAATATCGTGATTTCGTTTGAGGGTTTTCAAATGTTTTATCAAGTCAAAAAGAGTCGAAAACAACATGACTAGGGATATAGCACGTCCTCTGCTTAGGACTAGGTATGTTAGTTAAGTTTTGGGAATTTAGGACCTTACCCTTATCTTGCGTTGCAGTTTCTGGTGTTGGTAATCGACAGGGTGGGAATGGATCGAGGATGATGAATATGGTACGGTTACGAAGAGTTGGGCAAGCGTCCGAGTAGCCGGTTATGATGGGTCAAACGAATCGAGCTCATCCAGCGAGTCAAAGTCTGATTCCAACTTTGAAAATGAGAATGTGGTTGAGAGCACCGAGAGTTCGCATGAGACTGGGTCATCCAAGTTTGAGGAAGCTGAGGTGCTTAAAGAGATTGAAGAAGAATTTGATCATTTGGAGGGTATGAACTTTTCCCAAGGCATGGAGGTCATTCTGCAAGCATCATCTTATTCATTCAACTTCTAGTACGGCTACGACATTGAGTTGTATGAGGCAATGGAGATTAGTTCATCTAATGTGGAGATCATTGTACCACCACCACAAATCATCGAGATATCATCATAGAACATGCTGTCTGTCAACGTTGTTGACATCTGTTCCCAAGAAACCAGTCTGTGGATCCCAATTCCAGCTTGGAGTCCAACATTCTCA
This sequence comes from Moricandia arvensis, assembly GCA_905132765.1. Lineage (NCBI taxonomy): Eukaryota > Viridiplantae > Streptophyta > Magnoliopsida > Brassicales > Brassicaceae > Moricandia > Moricandia arvensis. Next base: position 6,303 of record CAJHQP010011051.1, read on the forward strand.
TTTGGAGGGTCTATCAATTTCAGATTGGAAAGTTTTTGGCAGACCTCTCACCCATACTATGAGTACCATTACTCGCCAATGCTGATGGAGTCATCACCAGCCAATCCGGAAACCGAAACAGAAGCAAGGGAAGTGGACATGGAAGTTTAGCAAGAGACCGAAAGGGAAGTTCAGAGCCGAGCCGTACCCATCTTCGTCGTTCCCCCTGCCATCCCTGCTTGATCAGCCTCATCTGCAATGGGAGGATCAAACCTTAGAAACCGTGGCCATTCTAGGAACCCTCGTCGTTGAGCTCATGGGAGCTAAGGTAAGAGGGTGCTGATCCTTCTCTTTGTGTGTTGTGGCTGTTGTTGTGTTGCGTGTGAAACCTTCTTTGTTGTGGTGGTGAAGACTGTGTGTCCGGGTAGCAAGTTGTTTAGTGTTTAGACCTTGCTAAGTTTTGGTAGTTAAGCTTCGCTTTAAAGAACATTGTTTTTGTTTAGGAGAGAGTGAACCCTGGAGTTTAGGAAGCCGGCCCTTATTTATAGTCAGATGAATGTGTTGCGAGTGTTTGTGGTGTTGGAAGGACACAGACCTTGACAAGGTGTACTCCGAAAGACTCGTGCGTGCACGAAGGAAATCAAGAACCAGAGGCGACCATGGTGAAGATCAGCAGTGAGTGTTCAAGGATCCAGAGTTGTCAGTGTGTAGATTCAGATTCATCGGTAGTGTGCGGATTCAGAAAGGTTAATGTTGTGATTGTTCTTGGGAGAACAATTTTGGTACAATCGTGTACGGTTTGTGTGTGCAAGACCAGAGCATTCAATGGTCGAGCTTGTGAAGAAGCAACCGAGACGGTGATGGAAGCGTGAAGGGTAGAGTGTATGTGTATTTGGGATGGTGATGCTTCAAGGAATCAAAGTTATTGAAGAGCAAAAATCCGAAGAGTCAGAGAAGAGATGTCAAGTAGAAGACCAAAGTCTAGAAGTGAAGCCCAAACGGTGTAAATCCAAGAGAAATAATGTGATGAGAATAGAAGAAGAAGCCTAATCAGGTGTAAGACCAGAGGAGGATGAGAGGAGTTGAAGATGAAAGCCCAAACAAGGAGTTAATACGATGCTGATGATCAAGATGAAGTTGTTTCCAAATAGAGGAGACAAGAATAGAAATTTCGAGCAAAGAAATTGTGGAGTTGATCGCATAACAAGCTGCAGTTGTGATGGAAGTAGATGGTGGTAGGAGAGTTTAATATCAGATGGTGGCATCAGTAGTGAAAGAAAGAAGCAGATGGTAGAAGCAGATAGTGACATCGACAACAAAAAATCAAGGAACAAATCGAGGAAGACGAATCAAAATTCAGAAGGTGGTAGTAGAAGATAGAAGTACCTTGTAAATTTGGGGACAAATTCATTTAAGGAGGGGAGAATGTAGTACCCCTAGTTTAGGGTATCAAGTCAAATAAAGTCAACTGACTCAGATCAAGCCATACTTGGACGGAGAACTATTAGAAGACATGAATAGAGGTTCGGTCAAAGCATTTTGAAGAATGGTCGAGTAGAAACAAGAATTGGTCAAGGAGACAGAACCGAAGCTTCGAAACGGCCAAGGTCGAGCATGGTAAAATTCGAAGTACTCAAATCGAGTAAGACTTGATCTCAATCATCATTATGGGATAAAATAAGTCTTTTGGTTGAGTCAGAATGAAGTTAGAACGAGCCAAAATGAAGATGGTCGAGAGGAAGACAATTTTGGCTGATATGGTTGAAATGAGCTAGCTAAGGGAAACGGAAACCAAATTGAGCTGTGAAAACATGAGAAAGGAGTTCAAAAGAGTGTTTTCTACATTTCCTCAACTTTTGGAGATGATCAACTAAGAATTCAAAGTCAACCAAAGTCAAAAGAGAGAGAATGAACCCCATTGGTCCATATAACCCATCCGATCAACGAATAGAAGAATGCCACGTGGAGGGGACCAAATTCCTTCAATCCTGGACATAGTGTAGAATAAATCAAGGGATTTTATGGTGAAAAACTCAGGAGAAAAAGACATCTAAAGAACAAGAAGACATGAAGATACCATTTGTTCTCAAAATGGGCTACATTTGGTAATGAGAGTTATGGGATGAAGTAAGGCTTTTCTACATGAAAACCACGACATCTTAAGCTTCATTTAGGACCCAAGGAAAGTATTGGATTGGGATGAAGCACAAGGAAAATAAATTAGAAGATTAAAGACCCAAAAGTGTTAAAATGGGCCTTTTTGCGGTTTGGTTAAGGAGGAAGAAGGCTAATGGGAATATGTCAGGAACGAAAACTACCATGGAATGGCTCTTCTCCTACTAAATGTGTCTACATGAGCATGAGAGAAAATCCTAAGGGGTAGGTTTCAAATGTGTTGAGCTTAAAGGCCATTTTGGGACTAAAAAGTGATGAGGTGAAAACTAAACTTGGGAATCAAGTTTTGTGCTGATTTTGGTACAGTTAACCTACATGGGAAGGTGGTTTATCTTCTATAAGATGGGACGTAAATGGTTTGATTCAATTTACTTTCTTGCATGCATGTGGAACTACACATGTCAAGTGTTTCCACCCTACTCCTTGGCTATAAATAGGACCCTTAGGATGATTTTTAGAAGTTTAGAACCCCCTTTTGCCTTCTCTCTCAATTGATATTATAGTTTGTTCTTGAGGGAGAAACTGGCTAAAACCGATAAAAATTTCTAAGTGTGTGAGGAGAGTGTAGGAAGCCTTTCCGTGTGTTGATACTTGGCCTAGGATATGTTGTGTTGTGCTAGGAGAGGTGGTAAGGCTTTAGGTTTGCGTTTGTAGGTTCTATTTCCCTCTTAGCCTTTAGCCTTTTTTTGATCGGTTTTGGTGTAACCCATAGGTCTTCTTCTTTTAGAGGTTTTGTGCGGATTGTGAAGACCTAGGCGGGTTCCCTGAGTGTGTTTGTGTATTGTGTGTTGCTAACCGTGTGTGTGTAGGTTGGAGAGGTTGAACCATGATGGTTCTTGAGCTAGAACCGCATTTGCGGTTTGTGTGTGTATGGGAGTTGGTAGTCCCCATACTTGAGTGTTTACCTATGTTGCATGTTATAGTTGTGATTATGCATAGCATGTCCTGTTGTTGTGGACATGGTCATCTAGGGGTGATGCCATGTTTTTCATGTATTGTGTTGTTAAGTTGTTAGATTACATGCATGCATTGTGAGTTTTGTAGTTGCATATGTTAAGATGTTGTGTAGCATGTAGATTGGAGTGTAACTCTCTCATGCCGGTTCATATGCATTGCATGTAGTGTAGTTGGGGTTACATAGGATTTGAGTGAGGCTCTCTCTTATGTCGGGTAGTTGTTTAGTGTGTCACTCGCTATTGAGTCGTTTTGTGTTGAGTCTAGATCAAGTGTTGCATGGAGGTCAGAGGTGAAGCTCCCTCATGCTGGTTGTGTTTTGTGTTTTGGTCTAAACTAGTGTGAGTTTGTGTGTGTGTTGTGCATTTAGTCTAGATGCGTGTCAAATGTTGGTTAGAGGTGGAGCTCCCTCATGCTGGTTTGAGTTATGTTGCATCTAGACTAGTGTGCGTGGACCATGGGGTTAGATTGGGAGAAGCTCAATTCTCCAGTGGTGGAGTGACCAACTCTCCACGGCTCGTCACGTGAAGTGGGTTACTCCCATGGACGAGCGCTGTATGACGATGTGGCTCGGGTTAGATTGGGATATGCCCAATTCTCAGAGTGATGTTTTCCGGCCATGTGTTTTTGGTGTTTGTGGTCGAGAGTGTTCAGAGTGGAGGGGTAGGGCTCCGTGGTGTGAAAGGATCCCAGGATGTGTAGCATGAGACTCCGTCCTTTGAGTGTTTTGTTTTTGTGTCGTCAAGTCTAGGATTGAGTCTAGACTGCAGTCTAGACTGCATTTGTGTGTTGTTAGGTCTCGGGGTGAGACCGGGGAGTAGGGTTATTGCATTGCATATTTATTATGTGATTGATTGTTTGCATGCATATTTATTATGTGATTATGTGTTGTGTGTTTGGGGCATGTTTTTGGGAGAGCATTGTTGTTTATGTGTTTGGGAACTCGCTGAGTAATCTATGATTGCTCACTCCCCCCTTTTCCTTGTAGGTAACCTTAGAGGGTCAGGCGTTTGCGGGATGCAGAGGACGGGGCCAGCATAGTTTTCCGGTGTTGTTTGCAAGGAGCAAGATGTTAATGTGTTCACTCGTTTTGTTTTTCATGGGTACCCGTTTGACTTGATATTTTCTCTTTGTTGTTGTATTTTGAGGACTTTAGTCGAGTTCCTGGCTTTTTAAAATAAATAAAATTATGTTTGTTTAATAAAATCCCCGTAGAACGCTGATATTTAGTTTTGTCTGAACTTAACACAACTCTTGACTAAGGTACGGGTTGGCAAGTCTTAGACCGAGGTCGAGAGAGATGGTATTGTTGTCGGACTAGTTGAGACTTTGAATTTGTTTTGAAGTTTTGGTTGGACTAACTGCGGTACTCGCCAAACTGTAACGCTTCGGGGTCATTCAGGGTTAGTCCGGCCTAGGACAGTTCATGGGTGTTACAGGGGTACCCCACCAAATTCTTTGCAATGAGATACAACATCGAATTCTCAACAATGGAGTTCACCACTAGTGGCTCCACAATGGGGTAAAACATATAAACTGCTCAACCTTAGAGTTCCCATCAGAGGCTCTACAATAGGGATCTTCATCAAATGATCATCAACGGAGTTCCCCTCTAACAAATGTGCAATATTGAATTTTACTTGAAACTGAGACTAAAAGTACAAGAATTGATGAAGATAAAGTTGCATAGGAAGCATCGATGCTAAATTCTACCAACACTCAAAGAGGAGTATTACCTAGATAAATATTTCACACACGTAAATCGGGAGGATGTTTAATATTTGGGGAATCCAACGAGGGCCTAATTTAAATGAAACTCATCAAACCGATTCACGAAATAATGAAGCTTGGTTCAATATTATATGATTTCAGTAATAAAGATGTCTTGATATTATTTGAGTTTTTGCAATATCTTTTACTTGTTAATCCAATCATATTATTTATTTTCATATCTATCTAATTTTGTTTTTCTCATCTATTTTAGGTTTTTCGTATATGCCAACTATAGTCACAAGAAGTTCAGTTTCTAAATTACAAAGAAAGACTAGAGTTGTGGAATTTGGAGAATGAACAATTTGAAGAGTAATATTCAACCAGCATTGAGCTACTACAATAAGTATTGAGCTACTACAATTAGCATTTTGTAAGAGGAACAATCTAAAGAGATAATAAATTAGGGTGGAAAAATATTTAGCTTCGATTACAAGAAGATCATGTTGCTTGTGTTTAAATTACTACGAATGCCATTTGATTGCTTCAAAACATTACGTCATCAACTGGAAGCAACTTATGGATCACAACCACCACTGAATGTAAGTATTGAAGAATGTAGCTATCTTTTTACGGATATGTGGACACAATGAAGTTCAACGAGATGTTGGATTACTGTTGGTCGAAACCAAGAAACAGAGAAGACAATTTTTTTTTAAGTGCTTAGAGTGACTGATTTTTTGCCTGTGATTATATTCACGCTTTGACAAAACAAGAACTCCATAGGATTCCTGAAAGATTTATGGATAGAAAATATTGGCCATTTTTAGTGGATTTGTTGGAGTAATGGAACGGGTTCATGTGTGTGTGAAGGCCAAGCCAGAGTTACAAAGAGTGTATTGGAATCAAAATGATAGAACATCATTTAATATCATGGTCATTTATGATATAAATATGTTGTTTACATATGTTTAGAATGGAGTCCCACGATCTTGTCATGATTCAACAGTTCTAATGATGGCGCAAAACAATGACCCTGAATTTTCTTTACCACCACCAGATAAGTATTATGTGGTTGACTCTGGCTATCCAAATAAATAAAGTTTTTTGCTCCATATAGATCTTAACAAAATATGGTTGTTCGAAATTATATGTTGCAATTCAAAAATGCTTCTCTTCCTCGGAAAACATGAATTTTTGATCGTTGGTACGTATCTTTGTGTTTAGTTATTGAAAGGATATTTGGAATTTGTAAAGAAAAAGTAGAAAACTTTTTATGATTTTCCAATATATAATAGGGGTGGTTGAAATGACTGTAACTTTATGTTTTTGGTTGTAGAATTTAATCTCTAGATTTATTTGTTGCAGCTTTATAAAACACTAATTTTTGGCTTTGGAAACAAAGCTCTCTACAGGTATTTTTTTTTTTTAATTTTGTAGAGATTTGTTGGTTATAGGTCAGTTTTAAAAAGAAAAAAGTGATTGGTTTGTTATGAAATCAGTGTGGATCGACCATAACCGGACCGACCAGAGATCCATCCGACCCGACCAGTAAGCTTATGGGCGATGGGATTACTAAACCTAGTGCATATGGGTTTAGGTTTAGATGGATAGTAAACCTATTACAAGTAGGACTAGGAAACCTATTCCATGTTGGTTTAGGACTTATGTTTATCCTTATCCATATTGGATAAGCTTTATGTAATCTCTATATAAAGGGAACCCCTTGTAAGCTTTATGCATATTCATTAATACACAAAAGCATCACGAAATTCATCTCTTCTTCTCTTTATTCACAACATGTTATTAGCACGATAGCCTCTAATACCCTAAACTAAAAATCCGTCACATAGAACCCTAATCTTACCCAAACTTCAAAGAGGTCATTCTCTCCAACCATGAGGACTGAGAAGACAATCAAGATATCAAATCGAAGACCTCGACGAGAAGAATCCGTCGGTGCAAACTTCTTGTCAATCCGACTAGTGACGCGCTCTCACGCATAGATTCAGTGTGCGCCGCACATCATGCTCTTTTCACCATGGCGGCTCAATAAACCCTAATTCCGGTGTAACTTCAAACCGACCGTTCTCTCAAACCCTAAGGACCCAAACGATTATCCACATATCAGTTTGAAGCTCTCGACGAGAGGAATCATTTGCCGCAAACAGCTTGACGATCCGATCTCTGAAGCTCAGCGACAAGCCGACTTACCTCTTTGGAACCCTAATCCGATATCAACAAGAGTTCCTAGCCAAATTCAAAACCTGTGAAATATAAGTTTATCATACCTTAACTAATTCATGTTATCTTGTCTAGATTATGGTTTTCATGTTATCTAATACTCCTTGTTTTTGTTTCATGAGATGAGAGGAGTCGATGCAACAATGTAAGCACACAACAAGCAATCCGATCCGACCAGCCTCATCTCAGCCGCGGTTCCTTCTCTCACAAAGGTGGTCGGGTTCTTTACACATCAAAACATAAGGTATTCCTAAAACCTAAAACCTAATAAGAAATCCGAATTTGGTAAAAATAGAATTGCTAGGCTGAATGGATTGTTTAGGTTGCTAGATTGGAATCAATAAATCTGTTTTGATTGATTGCTTGATTGTTTGTTTAAAGTTTACATAAAACCTAGAACCGGGTGTTTAGGATTGTTTAAAACTAATTCATAAAGCTAAATTGTTTGATTTGTGATTGTTGCTTGATGATTTGAGGTTTTTAAGTTGATAGATTCTATGTCTTAAATCTGAAATCTAAAAGGGCCTTGAAAACCCTAAATCATCTATTGCTAAGCTTAATCTTTATTAAACCCTAAAACCCTAATCCTAAACCTATTAGTTTTAGGTTTAGAAACCTAAATTAAAACTCACATATATCTAAACACAAATCAAACCACGTGTGCTTTATAGTTTAAAAACCTAATTCTATAAAACTATAAACCCTAAAAGAACCTAAACCTAATCGGATTGTATTAAAATTCTAGAGAGAGAGAGTATAAACCCTAATCCGTGTAGTATTAGGTTTATGTTCTGCTTTGCTTGTTTGATTGGGATGAAGATCGTGTGATCTTATGTGATTGTTCTCAAGTTAGGATTGATAGATTTACTTCACTTATCATGCATCAAAAGACTTAAAGGCCTTGAAAACCATAAACCCTAAAGGCCTTGAAAACCTTGTAACCAATTGATTGATCCGGTTTTTCCTAAAATTGTTTTGAGGTTTATAAATTTGAATGATCAATTCGGTTTTGATTGAATCCATATTGCTAGAAATTGTTAGGTTTCTAAAACCTAAACCTAATTGTTTTTATGATTTTAAGCAAACCGGTTTTTCTGTAAAAACCCTAACCCTAATTCGGTTTTTGACTTATGTGTTGAATGATTGATTAAACCCTATTTTCTAAATTAAACCTATAAGGACCTTGAAACCCTAATTGCCATTATTAATAAAATTGGGTGGAGAATTGATTGATTGATTTTGATTAATTATTTCATGAGAGTTAAGATGCTAGAATTGTTTGTTGCATTCATAATATGAAACCCTAAGTCATGACACTATTATCCGGCCTTGAGACCGACCTAGGTCTAAACCTTGTCGACCTTGAAATCGACCTAGGATTGTTTTGCATCTCATACTAGTGATCATGAATCTTGTGACCGTGTGGTCTTAGACTAAGAACCGTGTAGTCTTGTGCATACTCTCTCATGGCCGTGTGTCTTTAGATCTTTATGGTGCTTAACCGCATGTTAGTCATTTGAACATAGGATTGTTGTATCATGAAATTATAAGGCCGTAGGGCATAAGAATTCTTGCACATATAGATATCACATACTTAGGTTGAATGCTCTTAAAACATGTAGAATGCATATTGCCTAAGATTGAATGCATCATACATCATCATTGGTCGTGTGGCATGCTTGCTAGAATAAGTATACATTACTTGATAATCACGTATATGAATTGCGTTGCTTGCTTACACACATAGAATTGTAAAGCCATTATAATAGAATGATATATAAACTCAAATGTTGAAAATGTAAAGCTATATATATATCATTAGATTCTATGGGATAACTCTTTGTGCCTTTGTATTATCATTCTTTGCATCAAGTTTAGAGATTAGGCGTATTGGCCATACATAAGAAACGCCATCAAATAAACAAGTGATAAAAGGTCTTGTGAGGAATAAGAGAATCGTGAGAGATAGGACATGACCACGTGGCTTTAAAGGTGCTCATGTTCCTACTTAAGGCATTCAAGCATAGCTTATTACACAAAGAGACTCACAGAGACTAAGGAACAGACTATAAGGAGATATACTCCTATGTGGTGGATGCTACCATATAATCTCGAAACTAATAAAGTCTATGAATAAAAGTTCATAAGGTCTGGTCATAAGAAACATATTGACATATAAAGATGTCATGGGTAGCATACGGTACACTGGATAGATAATAAAAAAGGTACCAGAAAGATGAGAAAAGAAGTTCTCAAGAACATCATTGTTCCTAGCTGTTTATGGACAGAACAAAGCAGATGTATATTAGACGATAAACTAAGTGATACTTAACAAAGAGTTCTGTAAGAACCATCAGTACACATATATATATATATATATATATATATATATATAAGTGTTCTATTACAAGAGAAGCTCTTTGTGTTTATATTGAACCAATCCATAGAAAGGATAAGTGGTTCATGTCATTGGTTAGAACAAACCATGAAACAAGCCATGGGCGTGTGTGTGTATGATCAGCACGTCCTAAACATATAACAAAATGAAGGATGGTCGTGGCAAGCCATCTGGTCCACGCCTAAGGACCATGCCGACCATGACCATATCTAGTTCTAATGAACCAAAGGCAGTACACCAACTGCATCAATACATCGCCACGTATAAGCCATGTTGTTTCAGCAACATTAGGCTATAATATATCAGCTATTCATGGTAAGTTTTGAGGCATAAATGGACAAGGTCCATGATCTAAACATATGGGTCTTGGCACGTGGTGTGGTCTACAATAAGAAAGATTTTGGTTTATTTTATATACTAACCAACCCAAAGAGGGGTTAAGTGGTTAAGTGTTTTTGATAATGCAGGTTATCTATTATATCTCATACAGGTTATATTTTGACAATACCATCATAGTAGTATCAGCCAAGTATTCGTGATGATTTTTGTTAGTGCCGGATAGTGGCTGACGTGCGACCCGTATTTCTGTGTCGAAAGTCTATTGATCACGAACGTAGATAATTTCCATATATCACTGCTAACCAATTGCAGCAATCGTCGACGCTTGGGAATCAAGCACCAAAACAAC